>ML401856.1:28279-52744 GCA_005239525.1 Nicotiana knightiana
GCGATATATATATAAAAGCTAATGCTCGATATCTGCTCCTGAATCTGCACACAGAGGCGCAGGGAGTAATGTGAGTACGCCAACTCAGTAGTAATGGAAATAAATCAAGTCTAAGTAGCAAGGAATCACATAAAAATCAATGTCATCAAGTCACAATATACACAACCTTACTTTCCAATAGTATACGTATATATACGAAATCATCATGCCTTAGAAATCAACTTCATAGAAGTCCTTAAAACAATTCACATTTTTAACACCTCAGCACCTCAGCATCACTCTTGGCCCTCGGCCACACTCGGTGGAACCACTCGAAAAGCCCCTCGGGCGAAGTAATAGAACGGGGTACTCGACCCGAAAATATCATTTTAATACTCATGTAGTGTAAATCAGGCTGAGTTTCAAATAAACAGTATGCACAATGTTGCTGAGTAAAATCATCAACATATAGTGAGGAAAAACATCAGTAAAATACCCTCAAAGGGTCTAAACAGATCGGCACGAGGCCCCAAACATGGATTACACCCGAATATTTCACAAATATTTAGAACATAATTTTAATATAAGGTATTGAGTAAATATGCAACTCATTAGTTGTCGCGGAGAGGACCTAGTCAAATCCAAAATCAGTATGCGCCACATATTTGTCATCCGACATGTGCGCCATTCCAAATTCCATGAGAAAATAATACAGTACGGGGTTCCATATCCTTAGGACAAGATTTAAGACCATTACTTACCTCTACCAGGCCGCGACACTAGCCCGCTATTCCTTTGCCCCTCAAATTGGCTCCCGATTGCTCCGAATCTAGCCAAAAAAGTTCAACATTATTAAATTATACTGAAGGAACACAAACCAATCAAAAATTATCAATTTAAAACCTCGGGCCCACGTCTCAAAATCCAATAATTTTTACATCATTTAAAACCTTGTCCTCCCACGATTCTATACATACCAAGAGCACCAAAATCGGACCACAATTGCCATTCCAACTTTTTCCTACCCAAATCCTTAAATTTTCAAGCCTAATCTTAACAAAATAGCATAGGAACGAGATTAACAACCAAAGAACTTACCTTTGCTGAAGAACCTAGAAATTTTCTCTGAAGACCACCTTCAATGGACTCCTCCCGCATGCAAATTGATCAAAACTAATAAATTTCGCGGAGGGGTCCTTTTTATACTGTTCTGCACAGTCATTCCGCACTTGTGGACAATTGTCCGCACCTACGGTCCCAGGGTGCACACCTGCAAAAACTAACTTAAAGACCAATTCCCGCGCCTGCGACCATCTTTGCGCACCTGCGGCATCACAGGTGCGATGCACCTTCCGCAATAGCGACATCGCAGGTGGGACAAATCCCTCGCACCTGCGACCTTTTTCTCCGCTCCTGGGTAACCACACCTGCGACTCCCCTTTCGCAGGTGCGAAAACACCAGCAAACCAGCACAACAGATTTCCAAAAATCATTCCAACTTCCCGTCAACCATCCGAAATCAATTCCGAGCCCCTCGGGACCCCAACCAAACATACCAACACACCCCATAGCATTATTCTGACTTAGGCGAGCCTTCGAAACACCAAAAATAACACGAAAACACTAAATTTACATCGAATTCAAGCCTACGAACTTTGAAACTTCTACATTTCGCCAACTACGCCGAAACCAACCAAAACACCTCCAATTGACTTGAAATTTTGCAGACATATTCAAAATGAGATTAAGAACCTGCTCAAACTTTCGGAATTCCATTTCGACCCCGATAGCCTATTTTCCACTGCTGACGTGAAATCGCCAAAAACTAACTTTTGCCAATTCAAGCCTAATTCTACACCGGACATCACAAAAATATTCCGAACACACACCCAAGTCCCAAATCACCTAACAAAGCTATTCGAGCCATAAAATCCTCATTCCGATGTTGTTTGCCAATAAGTCAAATCTCAGTTGACTTTATCAACTATTAGGCTACTTTAAAAAGCTAAATGCCTAAACTCTCACCATAACCACTCCGGACCCAAACCAACTGATACAACACATCAAAAATAAGATAGTGATACATAACAAATGCAGAAATAGGAGAAATGGGTTAAATCTCACGGAACGGCCGGTCGGGTCGTTACATATATACACATGCGCGCGCGCGCACACACACAAAGAAAAAATTAGTCAAAATACGATGTTGTTATGCTAAATGCAAATATGTTGATAAAATTGTTACAAAGAAATCTAAATAGGAGACGTAAATATAATAGTGTATACTTCAAGAAAAGTTAGTATTAAGAAGTCAAATCTAGAAGGAGGTTACGAAATTATCCCTATTAAAATATTTCCGATTTTTTATTAGAAGCCGACAACTAGGAGAAGATTAAGAATTTAAGCAACCATAAGAATGGTCTTCAAACAGAAAAGTATTTTTTTAGAACTTAGAGCTACGCGCGCATATTTGTTTTGAAAATTTTGACATAATTATGATTTTCATCATTATTTGCATATACACCAAGAAATATTTTGTTACTATTGACATGATCTTTTGATACGCTTGACAACTACATATTTCTTAATAATGTTACTGTCACCATGCACTCTAAATTTAAAGGCTATTATTTTATGGAATTGATCAAGAAATTTTATACATCTTTATAAGTTCAATATATCTACTCAATTTGACCTCGATAAATAAGTCACCACACGACAATTCACATTGATCAGAACTTATAATTTTTTCCTTCCATGTGTAATATTTACGATAATGATTATTTTAATAATATTCATATTACTTATAGGAAAGAATACTACATAACTCGACTGCCCGTGCGGCGGAACTAGTATTGTAAGTGTAGCTTTGGACTACTCATTGTTTGGTATGATGGGCTTAACTCCTCAACATCCCAAAGTAAGAACAATCTTAACTTAGTATTATAAATATAGTATTCTTTTGGCCAAAAAAAAATTAGAGCTACTTACTTGAACTTTTGCAGCAGCAATTACTGAACCACAAACAAGACCACCATAGACAATTCCTTCAGCATTTGCAATGCACATTTTAAGCTGAGCAACTTTGCGACGAACACCCAATGTTTCAACAGTTACATGTGAACCTTTCACATACAAAATTTCATACGCCCCCTGCAAATATATGGATGGACCAAATATTATTGTCATATGCTGCAAAAGTAAGTAATTTTTTATATAAAGGTGAATGTGTAAGGTTGCGAGTATGTTCTCCCCTACATTTTCATGCATTTCGGAAGCAAAAGACATTGTTATATTATGCAATAACAAAATAAAAGGCGGATCTAAAATTTCAAAAAGAGATGGGTGCATTGTTACAAAAAGATGAACTCAGAATTTATATTTGTTTGTTCAACCTATTGGTTCTTACCATGAATCCATTACCATTTAGAAACTATGGGTTCTTGCAATTTTAATCATTTCAAATATATATACCTATCTCTATATAAAAAATGTTGGGATCATTGAACCCCGTTGAATATATGCTACATCCTCCACAACTATTAGCTTAAATATGGACATTTAGTTCAGTTATATAAACTTTTGCAATAATAAAACGAGAACAATAATTTTAATGTGTTAGATTTGAGGATTCTGAATGAATAAATCAAATAAAAAAGGAAAGAAAACTAAAAACACTTAATTAAAACACAAGTGGTAACACTAGACATGCCTACAACCAAGAGATTTGAACTCTTAACTTCAATTGTAAAGGTGCACCGAATAATCATTGCATCATATGACTCTTTGAGCTTGGGTTCGCACATATATATTTAAGTAATTTTAAAGAAGTATAACACATTGTTATACATAGTATAGAAAAAGGAGTTTAGGTTCACGTGCACCATGCTCCTCCATATAGATGCGCACCTAAACAAAACAGCGGATGTGCGACAACCAAGGTCGTGATGGGATAAATGTGATTCATTTACCTTAAAAAAGGTCTCCGGTTCGGAAAAAAATCCTTATAGGAAGTGCTTCCTCTTTAATTGGGCCTCAGAACATATCCGAATTAATTGGGGGCCCGAAATGGGTACCACGATGGAAAACCCACACACACACACAAAAAGGAGAAATTTGCGAAAATCGAAAATCAAAAAAAAAAAATTAAGAAAAAACTCTAAAAACTGGTTACTTGCCTCACATTTGAGGATGCCACCGATTGAATGACAAATATCGACCTTTGAAATGGTCCCAGTGGCTGAAAAGATACACATAGATTCACCATTAATTTTACTCAACGACCAGACCTTTTCAACAAGATCCTGCAAATAATAATAATTAATTAATTCAGTGATTATAGTTCTAAGCAATTAAAACATTAACAAATTAATTATTGTATTGACCATCAAATATATCTTACTTCTCCAGGCTCCATTACAACAACAACAGGAGTGAACTCACTCCCCATTGTTAGTGCTGCTATCCCACCTTCACCCCAAAAAGAAGCAAAATAAAACAATATTATTATTCTTATAACCACTAAACATATAATCACATATATTTTTAATACTTTTCAAAAAATAGAAAATAAAAAAAGTGAACGATCAACATTTTCTTTTATAGGTCATGTCGATTGCTCTGGGAGAATATTTAGTAAAATAATTTGTTTACGATGTACCAAATTTAATTTGTTGAAACATACTCAGTTCACGACCCAAAATCCATAAGGTCGTGATGGCGCCGGACACCACTGTCAGGCAAGCCAATCTTTAATTAGTTGTAATAGATTCATGTTTTAACATTTTTGAAATCATTATCTTTAATATATTACGCACTAACTAAAAAAATTTATTAAGTAAATACAGTGGTTTTAATATTACATTTTTATAAAATACATCCCATACACATCCCAGAACCCGGTGTCATAAGTACATGAGCAATTTATAAGAATTTTACAATTTCTACAACGCTTGTCTGAAATAAAAGTGGAAGGAAATTAAAACAATGTAATACAATACGAGGGAGACACCGTCAGCTGCGGATGACCTCCGAATGATGCAGCTCGCTTAAGTCTCCAAACCAGCCACATCGCTATGAAGGTACTTATTCAATAAAAATGCACAACAAGTGTAGCAAGAGTCCGAAAATAACGTGTACTCAGTAAGTCCCCCGCCTAACCCCAAAGAGGTAGTAACGATAGGTCGAATTAGAAACTTGCTAGAGGTCAATTAAATATATTCAAGCGTGACACTAAGCATGATTATCACAGGCAATTTATTAAAATCAGGAATAAAAAATATCAACTCCTTCCACATTTAACACTTTAAATCTTCGTCATATTAATAACAATTAATCAACATGGGAGATTTAATCAAATAATAAAGAATCAACGGGAAGGAACAACTTCTTCCAAAATTTTAATAACTTTAATTCTCTGTTATTTCAGTTGACAACTTAAAATTCCAGGCCAGTAATCAGGATAAATCACAGCAAATACGCAGTAAATATCATGCGCAAGCAATGCCGAGGGTCGAACGGCGCAGACCAAAAGTAATAAAATGTGCACTCTCGAAGGGTCGAATGGCTCGAACCATAGATGCATCTATTTTTCCCCTCTCGCGAATCGATCATGAGACGCGGTCAACATAAAAATAATAAGGCTAGCCTGCTACGCGAATCATACATGCGACTCAGGTGCTCATATGTACACATATTCACATAATAAATCAGCATTTTTATCAAGTAAGCAGTTACTCAGGAAAGTTGTAAAATTCTTCTTAAAGGAACATGAAAAATGGCTTTTAAATCTTTGTTTTGAAATGCATTTTCCAAGTTTAATAATATTCAATAATATAACCTTACCAGGAACACAATTATCCACGGAGGAATCAATTCTCTTTCTACGTGATTAAGAAAATGAACTCTCGTCTTCTTAGGGATTCAATTCATTATTTCGATCATGTTAGTGGTCTAATATTATCGGCAAGATCACAAGTACAACAAGTAAGGCATGCTAGTGGGTCCTAGACTACCCGGACATGGCATAATAGTACTTATGCACGGACTCCCATCACCTCGTCACGTAGCCCCCGCAGATAGTAGCACATACTTAATTAGTTCACCTAGGGGGACAATTCCCCCTCACAATGTTAGAAAGGAGACTTACCTCGCTCCGAAATTCCAAAACCGGCTTCCAAGCCCTTCCGACGACTCCAATTGACGCACAACGCCCCAAAAAAATTCTAATAACGACAAACCAATGAAAATATACTCTAATATTTGTAACAATTTAAATTAAATAATTTCCCAACTCCGCTCAGTGAATTGACCAAAATGCCCTCGGGCCCACGTTCCTGGAATCCAAAATTTCTCGAAGATATATTCTACCCATAGCCTTACTAGCTCAAATATATAATTTACACTAAATTCCATGCTCAAATTCGTGGCTAAAAATTCAAATACAAATTTCTAGGTTTTCTTCAAGATTTCCCACTTTCCTACTAACTTGTATGTCTAGTTCATGTATAATCCTTGTATTTATCTTAAAAACATGAAGAAATTAATTACCTAGTGATGCTTGGTGGAAAACCCCTCTTGAAGCTCCTCAAAATCACCCACATCAACGAAACAAATGAAGGAAATGGCCTAAATCCCGTTTAAAAGACAATCTGCTCAGCTCTGCCCTTCTATGCGATCGCATAAAGGCCACCGCGATCGCATAGGCAAAACCATGCTGCCCCAAAATTCCCTTATGTGCGTTCGCATGCCTACATGTGCGATCGTATAAGCCAATGTTTGCAGCCCCAACTTTTCCTTCTCTGCGATCGCATAACTACCCCTGCGATCGCATAGACCAAAGTAGCAGCCCCCAAAATTCTCTTCTATGCGATTGCATACCTCCCAGTGTGATCGCATAAGCCAAAATTCCAGCCCCTCTAGTTCCTTCTCCGCGATCGCACAACTAGGCCCGCGGTCTCACTGCACACCAGCTGCACCAGCAAACAGCAGCAACAATTCACTCAAAAATGACCTGAAACCACCCCGAAACACACACGAGGCCCCTCGGGACCCCGTCCAATCACACGACTCAGTCCCATAACATCCCACGGACATTATCGAGGCCTCAAATCACATCAAACAACGCAGAAATAACGAATCACACTCAAACTCAAACATTATGAACTTTGAAATTTCAAACTTCCACATTCAATGCCCAAAACCTATCAAATAACGTCCGATTGGCCCCAAATTTTTCACACAAATCATACTTGACATTACGGACATCCAACCTAACTCCCGATCGCGCTCCCAACTCCAGAATCACCATACGGATCTATTCCAAGCTCGGAATCCTAAACGGACATCAATAACACTGAAATGTCGTACAACCCAAATTTCTGAAATTCTTATAAAATGCTACCTTCCATAATATACACCGAAAAGCTCACGGGTTATCCAAAAACTGATCCGGACATACGCCCAAGTCCGAAATCATCATACCAACCTGCAGGAACCTTCAAATCATGATTCGGAGGTCGTTTACTCAAAATTCCAATCTTAGTTGATTCTTATAACTTAAGGCTTCCGAATTGAGAATTTTCTTACCAAATTAACTCTAAACTTCCCGAAATTTAATTCTGACCACGCCCACAGGTCATAATACCTGAAACGAAGCTGCTCACAGCCTCAAACCGCTGAACGACGAGCTAGAGCTCAAAACGACCGGTCGGGTCATTACATTCTCCACCACTTAAACAGACGTTCGTCCTTGAACGTGCTAAGAACTGCTCTGGAATTATCTGAAATCACTGTTTAACAGCCCGAGCACCTGCCTGTGCTACCACAACCCAGTTGAGTACATTAGCTTGATCAAATATGAAGATTTCTTCTTTTATCGATATAATAAGCTCAGAATTCAGTTACAACACTTGAAATTTCTATGTCAGGCCTAGTTCCAATATATAAACACCGTATCAAATACCACACGACATACCAGAACATGACTGCATACCCTTGCTGAATTAGCACCATGCACTGCATAATTCATCATCTGACCATAATGACACGCCCTGAACCTTAATAGCCAAAATTCCACAAATTTGATGCTCCCAATGCGCCTCATGATATACATATATATCCTGCTATAATGCTGGCAATACCACCACAACAGAGGAGACGTGTAGAAATACATAATCAACTGCCGAGTCAACAAATCATTGAGTATCTCCTCTTGAATATTATCATCACCTCATTACGAACAAAATAATGGTATTTGTCCTTTAATATATTTCGCTTAATCTTATCGCGCTGATCCCTTGACCAATAATCTCGTCTCACCCAGTATGAACTGTTCAGACAACAAATCACCCCAAACATGATCAACAGCCTCACATGATACCACATCGCGCCAATAGGCCATAACTGGAACATGATAAATAAGAAATGACTCAGGAAGGGACTATTCAACTCACGCAACTAATATGAACTTTCCTCAGAAAATAGGAAGTAAAACATAAGAAAAATAAATATAGGAACCTTACTCATCATCACACTGCTGCGGCGTGCAACCTGATCCAAATAACATACCCGTGGCCACGTGCCACCAGATCCACACATAAAATTTACATTAAAATATACACGGAGCTGAATCGCTCACTATTACAAATTACCGAATATCGGTCACAAGCACGCTAAGTACATAATACCATCCTGGGGAGGGTGATAAAGAAAATGCTACAAAACTCAAGCACAACTGAAGTGCGATATATTTATATACTCTGGATCTCAAGAGATGTCCTGATCACATAACACCATCACTATGCGGAGATGTCAACACATAGGAAATTATCAATCCATTTCACAACTCACACGTCACATGAATTTGACGAAGCTGGAATAACATTTGATGTTCTAATACCTTTCCATGAAGAGCGCTCTACTGAAATAAACATGCCTGGCTCATACGGAGCCCATAATCATATTTAAACCCATCCAAAAACATCGGGTCTACCTTGCTCGCACCAAACTAAGCTAATAGCTATACATGGGTCCATATTAACCCACTTCCTCTAATAATACACGAGAACAACCATCATCGCAGGGACAAATACCCCATAATCCACGATCAACTGAACTGAATGCCTTCCATGCATAAATTCTCAAATAAGCAATGTTGCACTTCATTATACTTGGTCAAAATCTTCAACCAATCAGGTGACTACATGTCACACTTATACAATTTTCCTGCGGTCATGCTTCTATGACCTTCCACACAAGGCAACAAGTCTGCACATCTATACCACCGACCACACTAATGTTGCAAAGCAAATCAAGAACCCATAACTAGGATGCAAAGCCTTTTTCACCAAACACCGATCTCAGGTGACACTGAAGGCAATACCAGCTTACTCTAAACATTCAAATCCCTTATTCTTGCTCATCCGAGTTCATGACATCCTTGTCAACACCGAACCGCAACCTTGATTACTTACTTCCGGTTACATACTACTTACAGCACCTACCACGTCAATATGAGATAGTGCACGAATTCCATCATAACTTCTGAACCACTAATAGGGTGAACACTTCAGCATATAGAAACCTTTTACTTACCTCAATTCAAGAGAACAACCACAAGACACGAGTGAATTCCCACAATCACTAAATATGCAAATCCTTAAGTAGTGGTTTGAACCACCATAACCCTTCCGGGATCCGCCCACACCTGAAAGGCCATGGTACTCGAATTCTCCCACATGAAATATATTACAACGGCCGACAAGACCCACACATACCGGCCCCAACCACATGCATAATTTAAGTACACTGACGAAATTGATCACTGCCGTACATGTGCCACTTCAGCCATGGCTAATCAATCTGTCTTCTTTTAATCATCTTTAATTAACTCCGGAATAATAGTAACTTCCTTCAACTCATAGAAAACTCAACCATCACTCATCCTGAGTGACCTTGATTCACGAGACCATGCTGCCTAAATCCCGCAACCCGTCTCATACCCTCCTAAAAATCATCCTACAACCCGGAGTTTATTTCTCTCACTCTTCCAATACCATCCTGCATGCTGAAGATAACGTACAACACTCCAACCATTTTCCCTCTCTCTGAAATTACGTTGAAAAAGCTCAATTCTTAATCATACTACTGCCCTTAAGCCTTAAACGCCGCATTCTTAACATTTTAATTCACTAGGATCGCTATTGAGAGTCACCCACTCTGACTGGCCCCGAAAACACTCAAGTCCAAGGATTTTCTAGCAGATGAACACCTTTTTCAATGAAGCACGTGACTGAGTCCCTACCCTTACAACTCGCCTATGCCTTAAGCATAAATTCTGAATCTTTCAAAGCCTAGCCCTGGTCCAACAGGGCCAACTTTTGCACACATTTATCAAATCCCACGCACGATCACCATTTTACTCCTTTACCTTTAGTTGAAGTAACTTTTCAACATGCCGACAATCCGCAACCCTATGATAACACAATCCTGCAACCCAACTGCAGGTGGTGAGACTCCCCCGCTTAGCCCGAAGCTACTCTTTTCACCACTCTAGACCTTGCTGAGATCCTTTCTCCTTTGTTAACATGATCTTGCTCAACCAATCCGTCCAATTCTTCCATATTCTCTTGTTAGCACTCTCTAAATACTCAAATTCTCTAGCATCATTCACACATTCTGTCTCCTACCGAATAGCCACTAGAATCCCCCGCAGAAACTTGCCAACCATGCCACCGCTAACCTATTCACAAGAGATAACCCACCTGTGGAAATCACCAACAGACACCTTCCAATGATGCTGAAATGCACACTCTCTGCGACATCAATACCCCATCTGACACCCTGCTTCTTTTACCAACTTTACTAGTCCGTCCGCTCCTCATGGAAATCCATTAAATGCGCGACAATATCTTCTAATTCCAAGCTATCCTGCCGTTCCCAAACTTTGCGACTGCTCGACTTCCGCTTCTTACACCTGGCCTCCTAGAAATGGAACCATCGCGCCTCACGGTCTATAACAACCGCTTCTTCAATACTTCTTCACAATACTCTGACTCCACGCAACCGAAGAAGCCATAACACCGACAAACTTAACGTATTCCATTCTATCAGTGAAGACGACATCACATCACAAGTGAAGACTCCACCTTGCTTGATATACCAAGTCTTATTACCTTTTTTTCCCTAGACTTGAACATTCATAGACCAATTGCCTTTCCTCTGCTGGAACTAAAATACCGAAATCTCGAAATCACGCTCTGAGAAGACCTCTCTTCAAAACATTCATCAAGACTCAACATTTGGGCAAGCATTCTACCATCATATCGACATCGCGCGATAACCAACCGTAAACATCATCACAACCTTAGCATAACCCCAAGGCTCCCAGAAACATAACTACTGAGCTGAAACAACATATTATCCTTCTGCAGGACCATAACAACAGGCCTCAACCAATTACACATGGAAAACATCTCGCATAATATCCGTAGCACCATTTCAATTCCTAAAATTCCCGATTCATAGCAAGTGCTTCACGATGTATAAGATTGAGTAGGAAGAAACACAGGCATAAGCCTCACAGGAATCAGATCGCACGATAGGGAATCAAGAAGGGAAGTACTCCTAACAACCCTGTAGCCTCTCGAAGATAAGTACAGACGTCTCCGTACCTATCTACAAGACTCTACTAGACTTGCCCATGACTCGTGAGAGCTACGGGAACCTAGAGCTCTGATACCATGTTGTCACGACCCAAAATCCATAACATCGTGATGGCGCCGGACACCGCTGTCAGGCAAGCCAATCTTTAATTAGTTGAAATAGATTCTTGTTTTAAATTTTTTTGAAATACAACGGTTTTAACTTATTAAGTAATAACAAAACAAAATTCGTTAAGTAAATACAACGGTTTTAATATTCCATTTTTATAAAATACATCCCATACACATCCCAGAACCCGGTGTCACAAGTACATGAGCAATTTCTAAGAATTTTACAATTTCTACAAAGCCTGTCTGAAATACAAGTGGACAAGGAAATTAAAATAATGTAATACAATACGAGGGAGACTCTATCAGCTGCAGATCGCCTCCTTCTGATGTAGATCACCTAACTCTCCAAACCAGCCACATCGCTATGAAGGTACTTGTGCAATAAAAAAGCACAACAAGTGTAGCATGAGTATGAAAACAACGTGTACTCAGTAAGTTGCCCGCCTAACCTCAGAGAGGTAGTGACGAGAGGTCGAATTAGACACTTGCTAGAGGTAAATTTAGTATATTCAAGTGTGACACTAAGCCTGATTATCATAGGCAATCTATTAAAATCAAGAATAAATGATATCAACTCCTTCCACATTTAACACTTTAAATCTTCGTCATATTAATAACAATTAATCAACATGGGTGATTTATTCAAATAATAAATAATCAATAACAATTAATCAACATGGGTCATTTAATCAAATAATAAATAATCAACGGGAAGGAACAACTTCTTCCAAAATTTTAATAACTTTAAATCTCTGTTATTTCAGTTGACAACTCAAAATTCAAGGCCAGTAATCAGGCAAAATCACAGAAAATACGCAGTAAATATCATGCGCAAGCAATGCCGAGGGTCGAACAGCGCAGACCAACAATAATAAAATGTGCACTCCCGAAGGGCCGAATGGTTCGAACCATAGATGCATCTATTTTTCCCCACTCGAGAATCTATCATGCGATGTGGTCAACATAAAAATAATAAGGCTAGCCTGCTCTCGCGAATCATACCTACGACTCAAGTGCTCATATGTACAGATATTCACATAATAAATCCGCATTTTTTATCAAGTGAGCAGTTACTCAGGAAAGTGGTAAAATTCTTCTTAAAGGAACATGAAAAACAGCTTTTAAATCTTTGTTTTGAAACTCATTTTCCGAGATTAATAACATTCAATAATATAACCTTATCAGGAACACAATTATCCACTGAGGAATGAATTCTCTTTCTAGGTGTTTAAGAAAATGAACTCTAGTCTTCTTAGGGATTCAATTCATTATTTCGATCATATAAGCGGTCTAATATTACCGTCAAGATCACAAGTACAACAAGCAAGGCATGCTAGTGGATCCTCGACTACCCGGACATGGCATAATAGTAGATATGCACGGACTCCCGTCACCTCGTGCGTACGTAGCCCCCGCAGATAGTAGCACATACTTAATTAGTTCACCTAGGGGGACAATTCCTCCTCACAAAGTTAGAAAGGAGACTTACCTCACTCCGAAATTCCATAACCGGCTTGCAAGCCCTTCCGACGACTCCAATGGACGCAGAACCCCCCAAAACTATCCAACTAACGACAAATCATTGAAAATATACTCTAATATTTGTAACAATTTAAATTATATAATTTCCCATCTCCGCTCAGTGAATTGACAAAAATTCCCTCAGGCCCACTTGCCCGGAATCCGAAATTTCTTGAAGCTATATTCTACCCATAGCGTTACTAGCTCAAATATACAATTTACACTAAATTCCATGCTCAAATTCGTGGCTAAAAATCAAAATACAAATTTCTAGGTTTTCTTCAAGATTTCTCAATTTCCTACTAGCGATGCTTGGTCGAGCACCCTCTTGAAGGTCCTCCAAATCGCCCACATCAATGAAACAAATGAAGGAAATGGCCAAAATCCCGTTTAAAAGACAGGCTGCCCACCTCTACCCTTCTATGCAATCATATAAAGGCTACCACGATCGCATAGGCCAAACCAGACTTCCCCAAAACTCCTTCCGTGCATTCGCATGCCTACAGGTGCGCTCGCATAAGCCAATGTTTGCAGCCCCATCTTTTCGTTCTGTGCGATCGCATAGCTACCCCAGCGATCGCATAGACCAATGCAGCAGCCCCCAAAATTCTCTTCTATGCGATTGTATACCTCCAAGTGCGATCAAATAAGCCAAAATTCCAGCCCCTCTAATTCCTTCTCCGCGATCACACAATTACGCCCGTGATCACACTGCACACCAGTTGCACCATCAAACAGCGACAACAATTCACTCAAAAATGACCCGAAACACACCAGAGGCCCCTCGGGACCCCGTCCAATGACACGACTCAGTCCCATAACATCCCACGGACTTGCTCGAGGCTTCAAATCACATCAAAAAATGCCAAAATCACGAATCACACTCAAACTCAAACTTTATGAACTTTGAAATTTAAAACTTCCATATTCGATGCCGAAACCTATTAAGTCACGTCCGACTGACCCCAAATTTTGCACACAAGTCATATTTGACATTACGGACCTGCTCCAACTTCTAGAATCACATCCTAAACCCGATATCAAAATTTCCACTTCTGGTCGGATTTCTCAAAAACCTTCAAATTTCTATCTTTAGCCAAATAACTTCAAAATGACCTACGGACATCCAAATTCCCTTCAGATAGCGCTCCTAACTCCAGAATCGCCATAAGGAGCTATTCCCAGGCTCAGAATCCTAAATGAACATCAATAACACTGAAATGCCTTACAACCCAAATTTATGAAATTCTTCTAAAATGCGATCTTCCATAATGTACGCCAAAACGCTCCTGGGTTATCCAAAACCCGATCCGGACATACGCCCAAGTCCAAAATCATCATACAAACTTGCAGGAACCTTCAAATCCTGATTCGGAGATCCTTTACTCAAAATTCCAATCTTAGTTGATTCTTCCAACTTAAGGCTTCCGAATTGAGAATTTTCTTTCCAAATTAACTCTAAACATCCTGAAGTTCAATTCTGACCACGCCCACGGGTCATAATATCTGAAATGAAGCTTCTCACAGCCTGAAACTGCTAGACGACACGCTAGAGCTCAAAACAACTGGTCGGCTCGTTACAGTCAAACCAAAATAAAAAAAAATTGAAATAATTAGACATATACAAACTTATAATTTATGCCTATCAAATTCATTGATTTCCTTATAATTTTTAAATTCTGTAATAAAATACTCATTTTTTAACAAAAAGATTTATTTAAAATTCATCCTCAAATACTAACGGAAAGTAACCAAAATTCTTTAAAATTACTTCTTTCCAAGTAATCAAAAATTATATTTTTGGTTTTTGTCACGCCCCGAAATCCCACCATCGGGCCGTGATTGCGTCTAACGTTGAACTTTCTAGAAAAGCCAACTTGTACAGTCAAACTATCATGGAAACATTGTGTTAACAGAATAAGCTAAACCGTTGCCAACATAACATCAGAAATAAATAAATATGGTTTTCAAAACTAAGTATAGACAATATAATAAATCGACGCATAATTTCCTATAACCTGGAGTCACAAACTCACGAACTGTCTATAAGAGTGCTAAATACAAAGTCTGAAAAAAAATACATGATTGTCTTTGAAACTAGAGGAAAAACAAAACAGAAGCGAAGACATAGGGAAGGAAGAGATGCCAATGCCCAAGAACGCCAGTGGGTATACCTTGAAGCCTCTAGGATAAGCAGGAAGACACTCCTACTAATGATGTCCTCCAGGTTTGGATGCATAGTCTGCACAACATAAAGAAGTGCAGGTGTAGCATCAGTACAACCGACCCCATGTACTGGTAAGTGACTAGCCTAACCTCGGCAAAGTAGTGACGAGGCTAGAACCAGACTACCAAATAAACCTGTGCAGTTTGAATAAATATATATACATACAACGGAAAATAAATACAGGGAGAAAAACAATCAATAAATGAATGGGAACATGCTTTGGGGTGATAGCAGTTTCATATATGAAATCTCAAATAAAGAAAGGAACAACAGGGCCAAAATATCAATAAGGATCAGAAATCACAAACTTGCACGGCATCACCCTTCGTGCTTTTACTCTCGTCCTCCGTATGCAATGTATAATGTAATCAATGTAAATCATGGCACAACATCACCCTCCTTGCTTTTACTCTCTTTCCTCACAGTATAATCAATGAATATCGGTACAGAATGGTACATCGTACGGCACGGCATCACCCTTCATGCTTTACACTCTTTCCTCACAATAGCAAACAATGCACGACATCACCAGTCGTGCTTTAACACTCTTCCTCATCCAAACAACATTCACAAATGAGGGCAAGGGAGTAAACATAATAGAAATAAGAATCCCGGCAAGGGAACAATAACAGTAATCTCGACATTCCAGCAAGAGAGAAAATATCAAACAATGCACGGCATCACCCTTGGTGCTTTAACACTCCTCCTTACCATAGCAAACAGTGTACGACATCACCCTTCGCTCGTTAACATTCTTCCTTACCCGAACAGCAAATCACAAACAAGGGCAAGTGAGTAAACGAAATAAAATAGAAATCCGGGCAAGGGAACATCAATTAAACCATTAAATACCGACAATGGAACATCAATTAAACAATTAAATCCCGGCAATGGAACAACAATTAAATAATTAAATCCAGGCAAGGGAACAATAACAGTAATCATCCCAACAAGGGAGTTAATCACTAAAGCATCAATGACCCGGCAAGGGTATATTTTAGTTAATCTTCCTCTTTCATTCACTTTCATTTCATAATTTACTCTATTACTTGAGCCAGTTCTCCAAAGGATTCAATTATCTCATATACCTTCACCATTCGTGTTACAATTTGAACCAATGCTCCAAAGGATTCAATTATCTCATATATATATTCACCATTCGTGTTACAACTTGAGCCAACGCTCCTCAAAGTTTAAAGATCACAATTCTCTTCACATGCTCTTTATAACATATAGAAATAATCAATTAAGCATGGAAGTTACAAAAAACTCAGAATATTCGCAATATAAAGACTCACGGTCATGCTAGACACCAATGTATAGATACTTTTCACCATGCCTATACATCATACTCGACAATTAGCAAGTAGCAATTAGGACTCAACTCCTATTCCCTCAAGCTATGGTTAGACCAAACACTTACCTTGGGTCCAAAATATAGAAACCAACCCTCTAACACCGCCTTTCCTTTATAATTCAACGTCACCCGTTCAATTACATAGCCTAATTACCCATTTCCATACATTCTTCCAAAATAACAAAATTTGATCTCGGGCCCGCTTTATCCAAACACGAGGCTCCGACCAAAACCACGTCACCCATTCACCCACGAGCCCGAATATATAATTTGTTTTTAAATTCGACTCCCAAAACGAGGTCTAAATCAAGAAAATTCAAAAGGGCCTAACTCTACCCAAATTCCCAATATTCTACTCTAATTTGCATGTTTTGGGCTTAGGAATTTATTATATATAGATGAAAAATGAAGGAAACAAGTTAAAATTTACTAACCCAAGATGTTTTGGTGAAGGATGGCTTCAATGGATGCGTAAGGACCTTGGAAGCGATGAATTTTGGGAAAACTTATGAAAAATCCCGAAGCTACTGTTCTGGAAATATTTATATACCACTGGGCAAAATTTCCCTTCGCGTTCGTGGAAGGGAGGTCGCGTTCGTGAAGGTAAGACTGGGCAGACCACCGCGTTCGCGAAAGGGTGAATGCGAACGCGAAGAGTAAAGAGGCTGGGGTCCAGGAATTGGCCTATGCGAATGCGTGAGACATCATGTGAACACGAAGTAGAAGACCTGCAAAGCTATGCAAACGCGGTCAAGTGTACACGAACGCGAAGAGCAAAAGAGGGCTAAGCCCTCAGGGTTAAATAACCCTACGCGTTCGCGAGGGAATGGATGCGGACGCGATGAAGAAAAATCTTAAAGCTTCCCGAATGCGGAAGAGGGATCCGAACGCGAAGAACAAATGGACTTGCAACTGCTGAAGCATCAAAAAAACCAGCAATATTTATAAGATCAAATAACTACGAGACACCTCCGAAACACTCCCGAGCCCTTGGGGCTCCTAACAAATCACATGCAACTGACTCAACAACATCCTACCAACTTAACCGTGCGATCAAATCGCCAATATAACATAAAAACAAGGAATCAAATCTCAAAATCATTAGTTTTTCTTCAAAGTTCAAAAACATTCAAATTTAGAGTTTTAAGTCCGAAACACGTCAAACGACGTCCAATTTCAACCAAACTTCATATAAATATCTTAAACCACATATCAGACCAGAACCAAAATACGGGCTCGATAACAATACATTCTAACCAATTTTCATTTCACTTTTCTTTATAAATTTCAGAAAAACAATTTTACTCAAAAATGCATTTCTTGGGTTTGGGACCTCGGAATTCGATTCCGGGCATACGACCAAGTCCCATATTTTCTTATGGATCCTCCAGGACCGTCAAATCACTGGTCCGGGTCCGTTTACCCAAAATTTTGACCTTATTTGAATATCAAATTTTAGCATTTTTCAAAGAATTTCATATTTAAGTTGTCAGGCTACGCGCCCGGACTGCGCACATAAATCGAGGCAGCTACGGATGAGGTTTTCAAGGCCTCAGAATTACGAGATGGGTAATAAAATAGGTGATGACCCTTTGGATCGTCTCATTCTCCACCTCTAAAACAGTCGTTTGTCCTCGAACAGACAGAAGAAGGAAGTACTTGAGTCGGGGAATAGATAAGGGTAACGGCTCCGCATATCGGACTCGGAATCCTAGGTCGTTGCCTCAGGAGGATGACCTCTCCACTGAACACGAACACAAGGGAAACTCTTGGATCTCAACTGACGAACCTGCCGGTCTAGAATCGCTATCAGCTCCTCCTCATAAGATAATCCTTGTCCAACTGGACAGTGGTGAAATCTAACACGTAGGCTGGATCGCCGTGATACCTCCGAAGCATGGACTCGTGAAAAAATAGATGCACGGCTAATAAGCTAGGCGGCAATGCAAGTCTATAAGCCACATCTCCCACTAGATCAAGAATCTCAAACGGACCAATGAACCTAGGGCTAAGCTTCCCCTTCTTCCCAAATCTCATCACGCCCTTCATAGGCGACACTCGGAGCAATACTTGCTCACCAACCATGAAAGCCACATCTCGAACCTTGCGACCTGCATAACTCTTTTGCCTGGACTGAGCTATACGAAGACTATCCTGAATGATCCTGACGTTGTCCAAGGCCTCCTGAACCAAATTTGTACCCAACAACCGAGCCTCTCCCGGCTCAAACCATCCAACCGGAGATCGGCACCGCCTACAATATAAAGCCTCATAAGGAGCCATCTAGATACTCGACTGGTAGCTGTTGATTTAGGAAAAATCTGCTGAAGGCAAGAACTGATCGCATGATCCTCCAACGTCAATAACACAAGCTCGGAGCATATCCTCAAATATCTTAATAGTCCGCTCGAACTGTCCATACGTCTGAGGATGAAATTCCACCTCAAATCCACCTGGGTGCCTAACTCTCGCTGAACTGCTCTCTAGAAAAGCGAGGTAAACTGCGCGCCCCAATCCGAAATGATAGATACCGGCACACCATGAAGGCGAACAGTCTCCCGGATATAGATCTCAGCTAACCTCTCGGATGAATAAGAGACCGCCACACGAATGAAATGCGCTGACTTGGTCAGCCTATCAACAGTGACCCAAACTGCATCGAACTTATTCCGGGTCAACGGATGTCCAGTAACGAATTCCATAGTGATCCTCTCCAACTTCCACTCGGGAAGCTCAATCCTCTGGAATAAACCACCAGCCTTCTGACGCTCATACTTAACCTGTTGACAATTCAAACACCGCGCCACATATGCCACAAATATCCTTCTTCATTCTTCGCCACCAATAATGCAGCCGCGAATCCTGATACATCTTCGCGGCGCCCGGATGAATAGAAAACTGGGAGCTACGGGCCTCCTCTAAAATTAACTCTCGAATCCCATCAACATTGGGCACCCAAACTCGCCCATGCAATCTCAAAACACCATCACCATCTAAGGTCACCTGCTTTGCGCCTTCGCGTCGCACCATGTCTCTAAGGACACACAAATGGGGATCATCAAATTGCCGATCACGGATATGCTCCAATAATGAAGAACGAGCAACCGTACAAGCCAACACTCGACTAGGCTCAGAAATATCCAACCTCACAAATCGATTGGCCAAAGACTAAACATCTAAGGCAAGCGGCCTCTGGCTGACCGGAATAAAAGCAAGACTGCCCACACTAGCTGACTTCCTACTCAAAGCATCAGTCACCACACTGTCCTTCCCAGAGTGATATAAGATGGTTATATCATAATCCATCAACAAATCTAACCACCTCCTCTGCCTCAAATTCAACTCCTTTTTCTGGAACAAGTACTGAAGGCTCTTATGATCCGTGAACACCTCACACGACACGCCATACAGATAATGCCTCCATATTCAATGCATGGACAATGGCTGCCAAATCTAAATCATGCACAGGATTGTTATTCTCATGAATCTTCACCTACCTCGAAGCATAAGCAATGACCTTGACATCGTGCATCAACAGTGCACCTAGCCTAATACAAGAAGCATCGCAATAGACTGTATAAGGCCCTGAACCTGTGGGAAAAACCAATATCGGTGCCGTAGTCAGAGTTGCCTTTAGCCTCTGGAAGCTCACCTCACACTCGTCTGACCATTTGAACTGGGCACCCTTCTGGGTCAACCTGTTCATCGGGGCTGCAATAGATGAGAACCCCTCCACGGACCGACTATAGTAGCCTGCCAATCCCAAGAAACTCTGAATCTCTGTAGCTGATGCTGGTCTAGGCCAGTTTTTGTCTGCCTCAATCTTCTTCGAGTCAACCTGAATACCCTCTGCTAATACGACATGACCCAGGAATGCAAGTGAACTCAACCAGAACTCACACTTCAAAAATTTTACATATAGCTGACTGTCCTTCAGAGTCTGAAGAACCACTATGAGATGCTACTCGTGCTCCTCCTGACTGCGGGAGTATATCAATATATCATCAATGAATACTATCACGAAGGAGTCCAAATAAGGCCTTAACACTCGGTTCAACAAGTCCATAAAAGCTGATGGGCTATTTGTCAACCCAAACGACATGACAAAAAAACTCGTAATGCCCGTACCGAGTGCGGAAAGCTGTCTTAGGGACATCGAATTCCCTAATCCTTAACTGATGGTAGCCAGATCTTAAGTCTATCTTTGAAAATACCTTGGTACCCTGAAGCTGATCGAACAAATCATCAATCCTCGGTAGTGGATATTTATTCCTTATTGTAACCTTGTTCAATTGTGGGTAATCAATGCACATCCTCATCAAACCATCCTTTTTCTTCACAAACAACATCGGCGTACCCCAAGGCAAAACGTTGGGTCTAATGAAACCCTTCCCAAGCAAATCCTGCAACTGTTCGTTCGAATCTTTCAAATCTTGAGGGTCCATGTGATACGGCGGAATAGAAATGGGCTGGGTGCCCGGATCCAGATAAATGCAGAAATCAATGTCCCTTTCGGGTGGCATCCCCGACAGGTCTGAAGGGAAGACCTCAGGAAACTCACAAACCACGGGTACCGAATCAATAGAGGGAACCTCAACACTGGAATCGCGCACATAAGAAAAATAAGCCAAACACCCTTCTCGACCATACGCCGAGCATTCACGTACGAAATAACACTGCAGGTAGAATGACAAGGAGTCCCTCTCCATTCTAATCTGGGCAAATCCGGTAAGGCTAAGGTCACAGTCTTGGCATGGCAATCCAAGACAACATGATATGGGGATAACCAGTCCATCCCCAGTATAACATCAAAGTCGACCATACCTAAAAATAACAAATCAACACGGGTCTCAAAACCCCCAATCACCACAACAAAAGAACGATGGACATGATCGACCGCCATAGAATCACCCACCGGTGTAGATAGATAAACAGGAATACTCAGTGGATCACTATGCATGACCAGGTACGATGCAAAATAAGAGGACACGTACGAATAAGTAGACCCTGGATCAAATAGCACCGAAGCATCTCTGACAAAGACCCGAATAGTACCTGTAATGACTGCATATGATGACTCAGCCTCTGGCCTGGCTGGAAGACCATAACATCAATTCTGGGCCCCACTACCCCGAACTACATCTCTGGGACGGTCGGCTGCTGGCTGGCCTCCACATCTAACGGCCTGAGCTCCACCTCAATGACCTCTACGTCTACCTCTAACGCTTCTACCCCCACCTCTAGCTGGTTGGGCAGGCTGTGGAACACCTGGTGCCTGTACCATGGCACGAGAACCCTGGTGCTGCGAACTACCTGATGCTCGAGGGCAAAACCTGGCAAGGTGACCCGGATCGCCACAAGTGTAACAAGAGCTTGACTGCTGAGGGAACTGAATCTGACCCTGTCGACCTGAATGACCACCTCGAAAACTCTGATGCGGCGGTGCACTAATGGGAGCTGGTGGCGCATGGTAAGGCTGCTGATCCGAATAGTGCGTCTGATAACCACGACCACCTGAAGTACCATGGGAAAGCTAGAGAGTTGACTGAAAGGGTCTGGGAGGGTGACCTCTGCCTGAAGAATCCCTGCCTCCAGATGAGGCTCCACTTAAACGACCGAAATGACAGGGCCTCTTGTCAGCCCCCTAACAACCACCCTGTGACATAATCATCTCAATCCTCCTGGCCACATTGGCCGCATCCTGGAACGATATATCGGTACCTGAATCTCAAGCCACCTGAAGTCTGATAGGTCGAGCCAATCCCTCAATAAATCTGCGAACCCTCTCTCGATCAGTGGGAAGTATCATAAGAGCATGTCGGGCTAGAGTGATGAACCTGGTATCGTACGGAGTGACTGACATAGATCCCTGCTGGAGACGCTCAAACTGCCTCCGAAGGTCCTCTCCCTGAGTAATAGGAAGGAACTTCCCCAAAAATACCTCTAAGAACTGAGTCCAAGTCAAAGGAGTAGATCCAGCTGGTCTGTCTAAGCAATAGTCTCTCCACCAACTCTTGGCTGCGCCAGATAACCGAAAAGTAGCGAAGTCAACTCCGTTGAACTCCATTATGCCCATGTTCTGAAGAACCTCATGGCAGCTGTCCAAATAATCCTGGGGGTCCTCTGATGGTGAACCAGTGAAAGTAGTAGTGAATAACTCAGTGAACCTATCCAGTCTCCACAAAGCATCTGTTGACGTAGCTGCTCCCTCTGCAAAACCGGTGCTGCAATACCCGACTGAGCTACTCCGGCTGGCTGAGGTGCCGGAGTCTGAAACTGTGGAGCTACCTGGTCTGTCGTGCGGATGGCAGGAGTATGGACACCTCCCCCAGCCTGAGAGATGGCTGGTGCAGTAGGAAGAAGACCCGCCTATGCTACACTCTCCATGAGTCCGACTAGACGGACAAGGGTGTCCTGAAGCACTAGGGTAACTATGAACCCCTCTGGGACCTGAGCTGGTGCAGTTGGGACTGCCGGAACTGGGACCTCCTCGTCAGACTCGACCTAAGGGTCCTCCACTGGGGCTGCTGCTCTAGGCTGAGCCCGACCCCGGCCTCAGCCTCTAGCACGACCTCATCCTCGACCCCTCGTAGGAGCTGTAGCAGGAGTGTCGGGATGCTGAGCGGAACCAAGGGAAGCAGACGTCCTCGCCATCTGCAAGAGAATAAAATAGAAACTCAATCAGTACTCAGAATGCATATCGCACGACAGAGATGAAAAGAAATGTGTGGTCATCATAACTTTGCAGCCTCTGGGGGATAAATACAGACGTCTCTGTACCGATCCCTCAGACTTTACCAAGTTTTCCGTGAGTTGTGAGACCTAAGAAACCTAGATCTCCGATACCAACTTGTCACGCCCCGAAATCCCACCATCGGGCCATGATGGCATCTAACGTTGAACTCGCTAGACAAGCTAACGCGTACAGTTAAACTAGTATGGAAAAATCGAGTTAATAGAATTAGCTAAAAACCGTTCAAAACTTAACAGCGGAAATAAATAAATATGGTTTTCCAAACTAAGTATAGAAAACATAATACATCGACGCATAATTTCCCAAAACCTGGAGTCACAAACTCACGAACTGTCTATAAGAGTGCTAAATATAAAGTCTAAAAGGAAATACATGACTGTCTCTGAAACTAGAGGAAAAACAAGACAGGAGCGAAGACATAGGGATGGGAGAGACGCCAAGGCCCCCGAATGCCACCGGGTGTGAACAACTATTTTTTGACCACACCCAAATTCTATACCATTTTGCTATAAATATTAATGTTATATCTAATCTTAATATTTTAAATTTTTATCTTACTCTTAATAGGTTCTATTTAAGAAAATTAAAAACAACAAAAATATTCACATTCTTAGAATATAAGATTTTTTCCTATGTTTAAATAGAAGAAAAAATATATATATACATGTGTATCTTATCTTCTTTTATTCAATAAAAAAAAGTTAACAAAAATAAATTTGAAAAATAATTAATAAATAAAATAATAATAATAATAATAATAAATAAATAAAAACGGGAAAAACAAAAAATCAAACCACCCAAACACCCCACTCCCTCACATCTCTTCCCCCCACTCCACCCAAAAACCCCACTC
>ML401857.1:0-67201 GCA_005239525.1 Nicotiana knightiana
AAAAAAAAAAAAAAAAAAAAAAAAAAAAACACTAAGCACATAATTTTAGAAATTTACTAGACCTATACCTACCCGGAGGTTGTTGTGGGGTAAGGTGCTTTTTTGAGCTTCTGATGGCTATCAGGCTATAATGTCATTTGTTTTCAATTATTTGCTTGAGATTTGTGAAGTTCAATACTTTCTTATTTATCCTTATGCTTTCTTATGTTCTTTATCTTTTTTTGTGAGAAAAGAAACTTTCTTATCTATCCTTTTCCTATGATCTTGAGGGTTGAGGGCAGCACCTCCTCTTTGTATTATCCCTTCTTAATCACCAGATTAACTTTTGCTATCAACTAAATCGTGGCAGATGAGAAATAGTGAGTTTGACCCTTGCTGAGGAAAGAAAATCTCCTGCTCTGCTATTGCAGTGCTCAATGAATTCTTTCATGCTGTTGATAATCTCTTTTAGTTCTTTAAATCGTTAATGTTCTAAAAAAGCTAGCATGCAAAGAGATGGAAGTTCCCTAATCTAGTGGACCTTCCCTTCGTAATGGTCTTTCAAAGCGTTAATAGGAAGTTTTCTATTTGGCCTATAAGAATACTATACCTCACCTACTGAAGATTTGGTTGGAAGCTCTTCGGTTATTCGTACGATTTTGCACATATTAAGAGTTAGTTACAGGTCTAATGAGTTTGATTTTGTCTTTCATGTTTAAAAGAAAGACAATGCCCATGTATGAGACTCTAGCTAGAATCAGAATCAGACTCATCCCTCTGTAACTTATGTTGTTTATTCCATTTGATCTAGTCATTGAATGTATCCATTCTTCGTTACATTCTCTCTCCCCAGTGAAAAGTATCTGGGTTGCTTTACTACAGTTTTCCCTTCTCTAGTTTGATTTACCATTCAGTAGACAAAAGTTAACGTGTATTTTTCATGTGACCTCGTGGCAGGGAGATGAACTAGTGTCAGTGAATGGGGTGAATGTGCGGGATAAATCTGCCTTTGAAGCATCTTCGCTGTTACTAGGTCCAAGTGGGACATTTGTGAACATCATGGTTGTGTTTCTGTACATTGCCGGACCTCAAGAGGTCTACTGTTCGATGATATCTTCATGCTGGTTCTCATGATATAATTGCAGGTTAAGCATGGGAATTGTGGACCTGTTCAATCAATTGATGTGGAGAGGCAGTCTATTGCTAAGACGCCGGTTTTTTATCGTCTGGAGCAGATTGAAAGTGGTTCTGTTTCTGTTGGTTATGTGCGCCTAAAGGAGTTCAATGCATTGGCCAGAAAAGATTTGGTTACTGGTAAATATCTGTTCTATATGGAACCCACTGTTGAGCACAATAACTGAAAGAGAATGTTACTAGTTTAAGTGCTACTAAAGAACTTCATCTAAGAAATTAAAGGGTTTCTGCTTTTTACCAAAACTTTCTTGTTAAGAGTGTAACAGTAAGTGGACAACTATCACTTGAATATCGGGGGATGGCAGATGCGAAGATGCTGATGCCAGAAGTAAACATTAAAATGGAGAATATAAATATGAAATGATGTCCAGCTTTGTTTCACTAGAGGGTTTTATGTACCTTATGGCTCTGTCAGATAAGCTGAAAGCTAGTAAAGCAGAAGTCAAGTTTAAGCACAAAATATAATACATACATATCTCAGTAAGAGGGTTTTGCATGTCTTGGAAGAACAAGTTGACACAACTCTGTGATGACTATAATTGCATTGTGGAGCTCTCAACATCTTCCAATCATTGGGCATCTTTGTTTGAACTGCATTACATGTTAGAATCATAAATCCTTGATTCGTCAGGACCTGAATAGCTGATGAAGTGACAGGAGATTGTGTGCTATTGTATTCTGGACAAAAGTTTGTGTTGTTGGCATTTAGACTGTATGGCCTAACTTGTTAAAACTTGAAAGTATTATCCAGAAAAGGTTTGTCCATTCTGGATATCACACACCTGAGACATGGTCTGAACTCTTTCAGTTTCAGCAATTGAAAAAGCATCTTTTTCTGCAGCAATTAAGCGACTCGAAGGCATGGGTGCCTCATCTTTTGTTCTTGATCTCAGAGATAACCTAGGTGGACTAGTGCAGGTTGTCCTTTACCCCTTGTTTGATTTGGTTTATGAGTTTGACAGTTTATTTGCATATAAAGTGGCAACGTTTCTCCTTTCAGGCTGGCATTGAAATTGCGAAACTTTTTCTGAATGAAGGAGACACGGTACACCATAGTTCTCGTCTTCTATATGGAACATTAGCTGTTGTGCGATTTGGTTATGCTTGAATTGTCAGCTTTAAATACTTACTGTTCAGTAGGAAGCTTTTATTCTGAGATATATATATGTATTTGCAGGTGATTTCCACTGTTGGAAGGGATCCACAGTATAGAAGGAATATTGTTGCAGAAGCTCCACCTCTTATCACAGCTCCAGTAATTGTAGGAGACTATTCATGAATGAAATTTGCAATTTTCTTTATATAAGAGCCACATCTATGACATCATCTGTAAAATAGAAGAATCCTTCAAAACTTTCTTAAATTGCAGGTTTTTCTCTTCTTTTTTTTTTTTTTTGAATGAACAATTGCATTAGTATTGTCCTGAATGAGAAACTTGGAACCTACCATTCACTGTCAAATATGAAGCAGACTTTGCACGAAAACCTTTGAGCTTTTAAGGTAAAGTGGATTGTGATGCAAGTAGAAGTTTGTTTCTATTTTTCTTTAAAGAATATTGACCACTGAAATATTCAAAGTTTGCAGTTTTACCATATAAGTCTAAAGAAGTCGACTTCTAATCCTCTTATATCTCATGCCTCAGCATTAGCTTGGGTCTTTGCTTTAAGCTGTCTCAAACTTTAACTTTTGATGCCTTAAATCTGGTGAAGTTGGTAAGAGCAGTGGATAAATGAAAAGCTGCTATTCATATGTAACAGTTTGGTGATTTGTGCTAATGTTTTCCTGATTATATGGAATCATAAGTGGCTGCATGGCTCAAACTTAGAGTAGATTCCTTAAATTTGCTGAAGTTGCTAAAAGAAGTGGATAAATGAAATACACAACTGATACAGATCCAAAAATTTGATTTTAAGCTTATGGCTTCTGGTTTCTTGACTATAGAATCGTGGAGTGGCTGTGGTTATTGTTGCAAATTTAGGAATATTGCCTTTTCTCCGTCTAGTTCGCAAATGTTACTATTTGTCTTTACCACTCTGATGGCCTTAGTGACTTCTGATGCAGGTATTGGTTAACAAAAAAACTGCAAGTGCCAGTGAAATTGTGAGCTACTCACACTATATTGTTGCACTAGTTCTTGAATTTTGAAATATTTGTGCTCTAATTTCTGAATTTCTCTTCAGGTTGCAACTGCACTTCACGATAACTGTAGAGCTGTTCTCGTGGGAGACAAGACATATGGCAAGGTCTGAATTTATAGTTATTGTCTTTGGCTTCCGTGAATCCATATTGACGTAGTCTCTCTTTTCAATATTTGAACTTCTTTATGGGCATACTAGATGGTATAAGTATATCTTTATAAATTGTAAAGTAACTTCTGTCAACGGTACACTACATTTATTAACTAAACAAGACTTCTTTGTTTCCTCCAGAAAGTGTTTCCAATCATCTACATGAACAGATATAACTTGGGATTTTCTTGTATGTTAACTTTCCAAGATCAAAATGCTGTGCAGTGTATACTCATGTATGATGACCTGATTGAATCTGAACCTTTACCATCACTCCTTTCTTACCCTACTTTCCCCTCTTGCGTTATGGTCATCCCATTCGTCAGTTCTCAAACAAGTACAAAAGCTTGATATAGACTCATGATTACCCTGTCTGCAGCATCTTATCAACGTCATGACATGATTTGTCTCCTCTTTCATGAATTATCTATCATTGGAAAAATAGGCACGATAGAAATAAATCGAATATGCATGGGACTGGGGGAATTTGTGAAAGGGGATGAGGCTAACATCCAAAATTATAGTTGGATAACTAATGTGCATGGGGCTCTGAGGACCTTTGTGCAATCCATTTAAGACCCACATTCCCACTCTGCGACCTTCTACAATTCATCGTCAACTGTGGCATACTCTTGTTGGTTATGATCTTTTACGTGACTAAGATGAAGATAAAAAGTTCATCTAGAATGAGCGAACTACAGCCCTAGTGAAGTTGTCTCTTTTCACATTCTATGATCTTTGACATTTCAGTCATTATAGAGATTAGAATATCATATCATTCATTCAATTGAATAATAATCAATGCTTTCTGAATCATCTGATAGAACCAATTATGTCTACCAGTTGAAGCCTTTTCCATTAACTATCAACCTTGAAAATCCATCTTCTTTATGGTTTCCCCGTGCTATAGTCCTGCTTATGTAAAGGGGATCTAATTGAATCCTTAGCTAGTCTGGTGCCACTATTTGTTGTTGCCAGGACTAATAGACCTCCACAGTGGCGCATGTTAGCAGCCAAAGAGAAAAACAACTAGCATTGGTGGTAATTAACATCATTTGATTTGAAGAGGGGAACACTTAAGAACAGAGAGGCTGAGTCAGGGATCTCAGCTCCTTCCTGTTCCCTATCTGAGGCGTTTGTGTTGCAGCTCCTTAAACAGTACTCTATTTGGAAAGACGTGCTCCTGGAAATTGCTGCAACTATTGTACAGCTGTCTGGAGAAGAGTTGTGCTGAGATGAATACAAATACACAAGCTCACTTAACGGCCTAAGTAAGTCAGGGGAAGGAACTGTACGAAGAAAAACCATTATTTGGGTAACCAGATCCCAAGGGGACTATTTTAGGATATTGCTCTGTAATCAGTTAATTCCTCAGACCGTGGATTAAGTATATTTGCTTTTTGTCATTTTAGTTGTTGGGAGGAGATCTGTGCAGTTGACACTGTATATGGCCTTTCACTGTGAGGTTGAAGTAGCTTGGAACTGGTTTGAAGCCAACTATATATTTTTACCGTAGCTATAAAGTTCTGGTGTATGGGAGGGTAGATTTGCTGGTTCTTCTTTCTGAGTTACAACATCACTGTATTCTTCGCATCATTGCAGGGGCTGATTCAGTCTGTGTTCGAGCTACCTGATGGCTCGGGTGTGGTTGTAACAATCGGGAAGTATGTCACACCAAATAACTTGGATATTAATGGAAATGGAGTTGACCCAGATTTCAGGAATTTTCCTGGTAAGATAATTACATGCGTTAACAGCATACTGTTTCTCTGAATCTAAAACCATATATTATTTGCAGCTTGGAGTGAAGTCACCAATCGTCTGTTAAAGTGCCATAAGCCACAAGGAGGATGAAGTAAAGTTTTGTATTTTCTTCTATTTGTTTCTTTATTAGCTTATGGTATCTTATCATGGCACTTCCATTTGCATACAGCTTGCTTGTTTTCCTTTCTGTGCCATTCTGATTCCTCACCATGATGGATGAATAACTTGGGCTAGTCCTTTGGTCGTGCAACACTGGGTTGTTATGTGTTTAACAGATGTTAACCTTCACAGTCATTTAGCTTCCCCCTTTGCCTGGGCACCACCAGGGAAAAACCAAGATTGGATACATATTGCAAACCTCCTATTGTATGGGCATCAATATTGAAGCACACCAAATCAATATCAGCAACTTTAATCAGATCAAGTGCAGAACTGGCCACTGGATGACGAAATTAGCAGCAAGAACCAGCTGAGGTGTGTTATTGTATTTAATCATAGTGATGGCAGGTGCCGGTGAATGCTAGTAGCACAAGGTGTGTACATAGATAACTAGCAATTTGCCTGATTTACCAACAATGCAATATTGTACATACATTTTTTGAGTAAATCAATTTTATGAAGGAATGTCTGCCCCATACTGAACTAAATGAATGACAGAGGACATCGATGCTCCTAGGTGGAGTTGGACACTTCGAAGGGGGTTAAAAATTTTCTCACTTATCCCTCTTCTTGGTTTGTGTAGCGACGAAACTTGTGTTCCCAGTTGGTAACAAAGTGGATTGAGAGATTCTATGATGATGAACTTTTTGAACAAATGATAAATGTTTTTGGTTAAAAAAACACAACTATGTCTTAGATGTTACCAAATGAGGCATACATATTACTACTCATTGAGGAGAGATGCAAAAAATGAAGTTTGCAGTAGAAATAATGAAGCATTATTAAGTGTTAGATTCCTCCATCTTTAGTCTCTGGAATTGAATACCACTTGCACTTGGGGGAGACTGGAGAGTAGTGGCAAACAAAAGGATCGATTATTGGTAAAATTTTAATACCACAAATAACTTCATTGCCTGATGTTTATAGTAATCTTCTATAGCCATATAGCTGGTTAATTGAACATGTATTGAATATTATCAGTGTATTAAAATCCTTGATTTTATATCCATTTTACATTGTATTCGAAAATAGTTTATCTCCAAGCTAAGGATACTTTGTAACTAAGTAATGGTTAAATTCCAAAAGATTTGTAACACCTGAGAAAAGGGGCAGGGGCCAGAAAAGGTAAAGTTGAGAAGTAACCTTAATTTTTCCTTTCTGGTATTTCTTTTTTCTTTGGCCATGTGGACAACAATATTTTGATTATGTAAAGTGTAAATATGATTCTATTATGTGCTAGGAATCTTGATTAGGCTGCTGATATGAAGTATGGTATCAAAATGTAATTATTATTATAAGAATGTTGTTACTTAAGTATTATAAAAAGGTAGAAAGGTAATATTGTTTCACAGGGGACAGTTTGAATGTATACACTTCATAAGATTGTCGAATTTGCAAAAGGAAATTTGGCAAGATATCTCAGAACTTTTAGCCTCAGAGAATAAAATGTAAAGCAAGTAGTAACAACAAAAATCTGCCATTTTTTCTTCTCCTTCTTACTTTACCTCTTGAGGTAGTCGTTACTAACAGTGGAAAAGTTAAGGCAGAAAAGAGGGACGAAAATTGTCACAAACTCAATAACCTTATTTTAAAATCATAGTATAAAGGAAGAATATCTGAGAGAACAAAAATTTTGAAATTCCGAACATCTGAAAAAAGTTGGTATAGAAATGCTATAGGATTTTAATAACTATTTTCTAAATTTTTTTTAAACTTAAACTATATAAGTATCACTTGTATAACCAAATATGATGTTAAGAATTACACTATAGATAAGTTATGACAAATATACACGTCTTTAAAATTACTATAATGTGTAATCAGAGGTGTATCTAGAATTTCTAGAATATGGGTGCACCACTAAAGAAATAAGAAAAAAAGTAAGTATCGTTCAACCTTTTTGGAGTACGAAGCTAGCAAATAATATTAGATTAATTCTATAAAAAATACCTAGTTTGGCAGAAAGACTATGGATTGTGCGTGCACCATAATTTGGGCCAAAATCCACCTCATTTCTACCGCAGTAGTTACGATATGATTTTCACTATAATTAAGTTATATGCGTCTTTAAAATTACTAAAAGGGCATTCCGAGCACTAAGCCGATACGCGGGATCCGGAGAAGGTCCGGACCATAAGGATCTATTGTACGAAGTCTTGCCCTACATTTCGGCAAAAGGCTATTTCCAAGGCTCGAACCGTGTAATTACAAAGCTATATAATTACTATATGGTTTTCAAAAGCACCGGTTGAGATTTAATTTGCATCAAAACAAAGATTACCTTTAGCTATTTAGGCACCTCGAATTGCTTGCAGTTTCTAGCTACCGAATGCCTCCTTTCTCAAGTCTTGTTATATTCCTCTCAATGAAAAACTTAAAAACCTGTACTCTAATGCAAGAAAGGTAGGATTCTGTTCCCTCCTTAACTTTAATTTATCATACCTTATACTACTATATATACATAATATTACATGCAACAACAAAAGATTGCTTCCTCTTCACAGCTTATGTCTCCTCGTTGATAAACTACTTATCTCAAACTCTCCAATACAAAACGAAGGAACAACAATCTATTGAACAAGTAGCTATGAGAGTTTCTTCCTGCTTTCTCTTTTGTCTCCTCTTTTTTTCAGGTAAGTAGTCAATTTTAGGTGATACCTTCTTCTTGTCTTTTCATCCTTCTATATTCTACTCTTGGGCATACAAGTCATTGTAAAATTTTCATGAGTCAAGTTTTGGCACATGTATAAGCTACTTAAATGACAATTTGCAAATTTCATCACCTGTAACGACAAATTCTAAACAGAAAAGCTTAGTCAAAAGAATTTGCTTTTGTCCTAGAAACAAAAAAGAACTTAAATCAACGAAATTTAAATTTCATCCACAGATAACAAAATTGTCTTTTGATGGGAAAACACAAAAAGTAGGTCCTTATGAAACTCCATGTTTCTGAAGATGTATCTAGGAACATAATACAAGAACTGCTAATAACACAAATTCTTTGGTTCAAGATTGTTATCTGGAATAAAACAACCTTGTGATGTACTACTCATTCTTTCAACATGCAGAATCTAAGGAAAAAAACAAAAGACAGAAAAAACTGACAGCTATCTGGTATTACTTACTTCAGGTACAATCATTGCGGACAAACCTTCCACAGAAGCCATCAGAAAAAGCAAAAAACTAGCATTCCAAGAGGAGGACATTACCATTTCACCTTCCATGTTCTCTGCCCAGCAAGATGTTCCCATTATTAATCCAACAACCCCAGGTACAATAAATCCAAACCCGAATCCTAATCCAAACCCCCCCACGATGGATATCCCCCCGCCATCTACCACAGACCCATTCACAAACCCTAGCCCATTCATGAACCCTAGCCCAAACACAAATCCAAACCCAAACCCGCCCATGAATCCTAACCCAAACCCAAACCCAAACCCGAATACGAATCCAAACCCAAATCCAAATCCAAACCCAAACCCAAACCCAAACCCAAGCCCGACCAACAATCAGGGGCCATCTACTGGATCTTGGTGTGTAGCCAGCGCTAGTGCTTCACCAACTGCTTTGCAAGTAGCACTGGACTATGCTTGTGGCTTTGGAGGTGCAGATTGTGCAACTATTCAGTCTGGTGCAAGCTGCTATGAGCCAAACACACTTAAAGACCATGCTTCCTATGCCTTCAATGACTACTACCAAAAGAATCCAGTTCCCACAAGCTGTGATTTTGGAGGAGCAGCACAGCTTACTAATACCGACCCAAGTAAGTGGAAGACTACACCTAAACTACTAAACGTCACATATAAGTAATTTTTCAATATGCTAATCCAAAAAAAGTTGGCAAAGCTTCTACTTATTCCTTTCATTGCTGCAGGCTCAGGGAGCTGTCACTATGCATCATCAAAAACAACCCCTACTACACCCCCTGCACAGCCACCCCCTACCCTGCCACCTCCAAGTCCTAGGTATAAACTATCTGAAATTATTTGAGATTTTAAATTATCTCCTAGGAAAGAAAAGTAATGATTTTTGCCTGTTTCCTTGCAATTGCAGCACAATGACGCCGGTAAATCCATACACCCCAGTTGGACAGAATGGTTCTGGTTCAGAACCAACAGATTATGGTTTAGAACCAACAGGTACTCCCAATGGAGCAGATAACTTATCAAGCAACATCCAGTTACTCTTCTTCATGGCTTCTTTCATGGTGGCAATTACAATAGCTCATTTCTGAACAGATTGGGCAAGACATTGTTCACTGGGGCTGCAGGAAGACACTAGTTGTCTCCATACTTCCATTGATTCTAAAGAGGCCGAATCATCATGAGATGTGAAAATCCTCATGGCCTTCAACAAATTAAACTTGTTATAATTCATCCATTTATGGCTTTTAGTCCAAGTAGGAAGCCAGTACTTAGTGAAGAACAACATCTTAATGTAGCCAATTCTCTATTAAAATATTTCTGCAGTTAATAAATATTTTAGACACGATATCTCGTTTTAGGATCATTTCAATGAAGAGTTATGTACAAAATTCGGGAACCGACCCATTGGCAGGAGACTAATAAGATCCAACATTTGTCATCCAAATAACGGCATATGAAGTGTGCTACTCCTCATATACAGAGAACACAGCAGCACACCACTAAATTGCAAAAGCACAACTAAATTTTGAAGAATCAATTGAAACTCCGATCTCTTTTTGTTTTTGCTTTTTTCTTCCTCGCACCAGTTACTACTTATTTTAAATACATTATCAGAAACAAATGGGGAAAGATAGTACATTAGAGACACAATAAAATTGAGTTAGAATATTTTGGACTACTTCAGAAGAATGTTAACTCGTGTTAGAAATCAACAATTTGTTAACATGGGAAGACCTTAATGGAGAAAGCATGCCCTGCAAGCCACTCACTCTTCAAGAAAGATGAACGTATAAAATGTGTTATACAAGAAGCAGTCAGTCCCTCTTTACAACTTTGGCCTTTTACATTTTGAGTAGAATCTGAAAGGAGGGTTCTTTGTCCCTTGGAGGAACCATTGGAATTCGCAAACTCATTCCATGCAACGTGAGCCCAAAGAAGACACACTTTTTCTTTTTTCTAGGTCAATGGTAAAACCCAAAATAAGAAGCATTTTGTTTCGTCGATAAGTATCAATAATGTTACCCGAAGTACAGAATTTAATAGGATACAAATGAAAGCTTGTTCACAGTGATCATTTAATTTATTCCTGCATGAATACATTTAACCTAATTTATCCCACATACTTGACTAGATATACAGCTTGAAGTTAACATAAGAGCGATTTAAAAAAAGATATTAATTAGTGTGATCTTGATCCCTCAAATGTCTCAAATAATTTATGGGACGAGCAATCACTGTAGTTTCAAGTCAAATCAAGAGCAAGCATGGCATGGCAACAATACAAACGATGGCTAGGGTGGCAATTATTGAACCTTGATCAAATGCCTTCTGCAAGCTGCCAGCACGTGTGAAATGCTGGAAACCCAGATAAGCTGCTATTGACAAGGAAAGAATAACACCTTCTTTTGTTCCCCTGCCAAGCAATATGAACCAGATATAACTCTAGTCCACCAGAACAAGGAACGTTTATTTATTGAGGAAGATATACTAACCTTAGGTTTGCAACTTGATAAGGAGCCACAATTACCATCAATAATGCTACAAATGGCAATTCCAGTTCACCTACAAATGGTCAAGATCAAAGTCAGATATTTCGAAGAAAATCATCTGTGTGATTGATCGTAGCTTAAAACATACAGCATCCAAACACAACAATATACTTATCACCTTTGGTAAAACAGAACGGGCTCAATTCGCAATGTCTGTTAACAATTTTCCGCTAAACAGCATGAATACATGATCCTGATTCTACTTCCTACTAGAACTTTATCATGTTAAATACACTAAGTGTTGTTAACATGCAAAAGTTCAGCAATATTCCCTTAGTTTCTACCCCCAAAAAATGGCTGACATCTTCACCTTAAATCAGGACTAGGAAAAGCACTGGGTACAATTTACTAGCCTGCTTCACAAGGGAATATTGGCTGGATAATGCTATCCAACAACATACAAAATACATAAAGCAAAAACAAAGATAATCAATTATCTAGATTTGAAGTTTAATTCATAGGCATAATAAAGGCACCAACCAGTAGACCTACCAGGAAAGGAGAAGAAGAGACGAGCAATAAGTGCCAAAAATGCAGACCAAATACCATATTCACCCCTGAAAGTCATTTTTCATCAGTTTGCTGTAATCCGAGAACATCCAGCTTAAAGAAGTAAGCACGAGCTAGTTCACAGATGCTAAAAGAAACTTACTGGATCCATGAGACAACCGCCGTAGGAGCTTGTAAAGCAAATAAAGGAACAAGAAAGGACTTGTGAATAGCAGTGCCCTTTGCAAGCATGAGAACGCTAGAAAATTCAACGACAGTCAGATTGTGATATCCAAATTATGGTGCAGCATGCGGCATAAGGTTTACTTGGAAAACAAAAATAGTTTCTTTGTCATAAATTACATAGGAGTTTTTTGTTGGATAGATAAGGTAAACTATTTATTGATAAACAGTTAACAGTACCATGTACAGAAAATGTTACAGAAGTCTGGACTCCATCAAACACTACCCAAAAACAAGTTTGAGATAACCTAAAAAGAAAAATTTCTCTATGCCGAAAAGAACAAGTTTGGCAAGCATCTAAATTTTTACACAGGCTAACTCCTTTCAAACAACACTTATCAATCAAGGGGCATGGACTTTGAATCTTCTAAGAATACAGACTTGAATCGAAGAAAATTAATATGCACTCAGACTCTAGAAAAAAGAGACGCAAAAGTAAATCCCTGGAAACGATATTAACTAATGTTACATGGTGGGAACAAGTGTACAGTCTATACAAAAGACTTCTGCACATGTCCCTCTCTTTTTATCTTTTTGATCGTGCACAGTGTCAGGTTAATTCAAGCATTAACGAAAGTGCGCTTGGCAAACAAAGCTAGTGTGCCAATGCCAAGGGCCAATGCTCTCTCCTGGTTGATGCTTCTAACCAGTGGTGCTACCAGCAGCCCGTTTTCCTTATACACCTTAGCTCTTGGAAGATCAAGTACAAACATAAGCCTGTAAATTACCCTTAATCATCAAATAACCTGGAAGCTTTGAATGTCTAAGTTGCACACATGGAGGATAAAATGCGAGAAAGGTTTTTTTTTTTGGATAAGGTAATAAATTTCATAAAAAAAAAGGGCAAAACATGCCCATATACAAGGAGTATACAATAAAGTAGAAAACCTTACAAAAGGACATGGTTTTCTACGAATGACACCCAATCTTGCGAGAAAGTTATATGAGATGGTTTGGAGTTTGGTCATGTCCTGAACTGGTCTACATGTGCCATCATGTGATGATGAAGGGGTTAAAAGGAGACGAAATAGACTTACAATCATATAGAGAGAAGTTTTACATGATCATTGGTGCATTTGTGAAACCTATGAGAAGAATCTAGAGGCAACATGTCAACATCTATATGTTGAACCGGGAAATGGTATGCAGATCAAATTTTGGCAGGCTTACTGGTTTAGTCACATCCCTCGTAAGGAGGAATTTAAAAACTTATTCAGCTTCAGCCACATCCTAAATGTTCAATAGCCTATTGTAGAGAAAATGATAGGTGGAGTATCACTTCAACAGGAGAGCCAAGGCTGGAAACTGGAAAGGATTACCTCCTTGTTGACAACTGAATTGAAGAAGTGGATTATTGAAAAGGAAGATTAAGTGAGATGCAAAAGAGGTTTACTGTATACGGGTGTTATCATATGCTTAAGAACGGAGGAACGAATCTTGGATTTGGCTTCGTCGATTAATCTGAAAAACTAAGGCTCCTCTATGAGTGTCTTGTTTTAATTGGACAGCACAAAATAAAGCATGTACCACTCAACCTGAGCAAGAGAGAGACTGGGGCAATAGGTGATAAAATGTGAAAGAAGGATATGTAGGACAGCATCTCCTTTTTTCCTATACTGTGATGATTACTGACATACAGAATATGTTTCCAAATCTACCTGGGTTCCCGTAGTAATGCCGAATCCTTGGAGATACATATCGTAGTTGAACAGGGAAAAGGCCATACAACTCTTTGAGAAAGCTTGGTCACACAATCTAATGCATCGTGTTGGCCCTTATGGATGGAGAGGAACTGTAGATGTTCTAATGGAATTTCAGAAGCTAATCACATTCGAGTCTTGCTGTTTGGTGTATAGCTTGAATAATATGAATGCTTTAATGGACTTCATATGCTCCCTACAACTATTAGATTGGGGCTGTTTTAGTATATATTAAATTTGTCTCCCAATACTCCCAATTTCACTTGGTCAAACAACAACATCAACAAACCCGGGGAAACCCAAGGGGTCTGGGGAGGGTAAAGTGTACCCAAACCTTACCCCTACCTTATGGCGGTAGAGAGATTATTTCCAAGACCTTCGGCTCATGAATGGTGAAAATGAAGCAATTAACAAACAATAGCAACAACAAGGTAATAAGACACGGAAGCAAATGGTGCAACGTCAACGTGTAATAACAAAGATCCGAGAATATGACACTACAAGAATAGAGCCAATCCTACTGGAAATAATTCGCTTGGTCAAAATTAAAACTAAAAGAAATCAAAACATTAGAAGCTCCAATTTTACAGCAAACTTGGCAGCAAGTCCAATAAGCATAATAATGAAGTAAAGGAGACTTACAGAGAGGAGATAGCACAGACCCACTGAAGATTTGTAGGAGTAAGTGGTGCAGCATAACAAACGGCCCCTCCACGTCTCTTCCTCATCATCCCTCCACTCAAATCAATTGAAACTCTGTGAAAGAAAAGAAAATTAAACAAAACGATTAAAGAGGGGAAATAGAACAAAACTTGAAATGAATTTCTCATATTGAATCATCATTCAAATAAATGGCAATTAACATACCTGAGAGGGTTATATCCAAGAAAACTGGAGCTGTGCTGTAACTTGTTGTGATGAGAAATCCTAGTGTGATGACATTGAGGAGATCTCAAAGCATAGCGCTGCTTATTGTAGGAAGCAAAACAGTGTGTAGGAGTAGAGAGGGAAAGAGAAAGAGAAAGGCTCATCATTTTATTTTGCTTTTCGCCGGCGAATGAAGAGAAACAAAGTGGAGATTAAAGGAAAATTGAGCGGGGAGGAGTAAGGGAGTGAGAATGAAAAAGACGGTGATTTATACGTACAAGAAATTGAAGCTTTCTTCGTTGGACAAATGGTGATATTTGACAAGTGCCTCGTTTGGATTATTGAATTATTGGAGTTTTAGATTGTTCTTTGCTACAATTCTCTGCAAATTGGCAATTTTCACGGGAGATATTTTTTTATGTTTAAGCCATTCCAACACCGTTGATTAAAAGTTCCAGAGTAAGATTTTAAAATTTTGACTTGATTGATCGTTACGTCGTTCTTAAAACAGACAAATACTACTCCCAGTTTATTAAGCAAAAGAACTGTTTACATATGTTAAAGCGATCTTAAAGCTTGTGATTTTATATTTTAATATATTTTTACGACTATAAAAGTATGTTGTTTATGAAAAAATTTAAAATATAAAAGTATTACTACTTCTATTTCAATTTAGATAATATAATTGATTCGGCACGGGATTTAAAAAAAAAAAAAATTTGAAATTTATTATTTTAAAATAGGTCGTTTAATTGGAAACCGTGGGACTTCAATATTAGGTATCTTTAAAGAAAGTAAAAAATGCATTAATGCATGGTTGCACGTGCACGGTTACTTTAGCAATGGGAAAAGCAGTCACGTGTTGAGCTCTTGATCCATGATAGATCCGACATGGAAAATAGCAGCCACGCATGAAACAGCGACATTATTGAGATTTTAAAAAAAGAACAAATTATTGAGCTGCTTTTAATTTTTATTTATTTATTCTTGACAAAATATCATTAATGTGAGATATTCTAATCCTTACGGATGAAGATGAAGATGTATTTATTAAATTTAAATAGTATGATCAGACTAAAATGACATATGATTTCAGCATGTCTTTTAATTCAAATTTCTCGAATATATTTAGGTAGTTGCAAAGTATTTAAATCTGTAAAATATAAGATACATTGGATTGAAACTTCCCATCCACAACCATACCTTAAGCTTAATGGACTATTATTCACCTTCTCTGAATTTCTTTTACATTTCGTTTTTTGAGGAAACGTAAAAGGTCAAGCAGTATGTTTTAACAATTAAAAAAAAATGGAGAAAAATAGTTTTACTCTTATCGGAGGAATCGGAACCAAAATATGGTTCTTTTGGACTCAAGCCACATAAATAGGTTTTAAAAAAAACTAAGTACCATTTTATATTATTCACCGCGCTATATATAAAATGTCTTGGCCAGATCTAAACTTATATCCACGAGCGAATGCGGAGGGATGATATAATTTCTCCCAAAGTTTACATAATCCACAAGCCGAGTGGTAAATTTCAATTTTCTTACGATGTTTATTTTTATGTATTGAATTTGTATTGGCACCCGTATATTTCACAAGGATTACTGGCCATATATGAATTTTACAAGTTATGAACCAACGACTAGTTGGAATATGCCTAGTTTTGGTGTGTTGACAAATATTGTTGTTTTGTTATGTTATTTTCTTATATTTGTTGATTAAAATTCGAGAGAGTTTGTGTTTAAACTATCATTTTTTTTCTCCAAATATTTTTGGGGTCAACTACATTAGCTGAAATTCATTATAAGTTTTACTATGCAAGATGACACTACATTACAATTACGGGCACAACATAACACTAAAGGGCACTAAACAACAGTAAAGTAACATATTAATATACGTACAACAATAAAATCCAAATAACATTAATTATTCTTAAAATAACAATTTATCTATTTTTATTAATTTTTAGCACATAAATAATCTAATCCGGATAAAAAATAACAAACTAATTTTATCACAAAACAATCACGAAAAAACATATACCACAATAAAAAAATAACTAATAAACATTTTTTAGAACAACCAATAACTTAAATTTTTCATAATTTAGTAATTTATCTATTTTATTATTTTTTTTTAGCACATAAATAATCTAATCCGGATAAAAAATAATAAATTAATTAAATCCCAAAACAATCACGAAAAACATACACCATAGTAAAAAATAACTAATACGTAATTTTTATACATTAGTTTTACCAAAAAGTAAGTCGGAACCTAAATTTAAAATTTTTTGAAAGGTGAAGATTTGATGTTTAGGGGTCGAAACAAGCAACCCACTATGTGATAACGTCTTAGATTCGGTGTTAGTTTGCTATAATACGGAGAAGATACACTTTTCGTGGGACGGGTGGGCTCCAAATTTTTTGTTTTAAAAATATGTGTGTGTAGGGGAGGAGGGGAGGGAACCGCTAGAATGGGGATTGGGGGGAGTGCACTGGTTTTCTGGTCGGGGAAGATGAAGACCTGCTTTTTTAAGTAAGTATAGCGCATGTATACAGGGCGCTATATAATAGTGCGTCCTATATGTGCGCTATACCTCCAGGCCTTTTGAGTTCAAATATATAGCGCGACAATTCACCGTGCTATACCTTAACGGACAAATGTGTCGTAAGGTATAGCCTGGTGAATACCGCGCTATATATAAAATGGTACTCAATTTTTTTACCTATTTATGTCGCTTGAGTCCAAAAGAACCACACTTTGATTCCGGACTCTGTTAAAAGTCCTACCAAAATTACAAGGGGAAATAGATCATTTACCATCTCTATTTTTTTCCTGACGAATTTACATACAATACAATCCTTTAAAAATTTATTTATATTCCCTATAATTACTTTTACAAAATTACCTTTAGTACGACTTATTTCAAAATCTTACCTTTTAAATTAAATTACGTACAACTTTTCATCTCCTAAAATCTCTCTCTTGAGATTCTCTCGCACTTAAAAAATATCTCTTTTTGATTCTCTCTCACCTAATATATCAATCACTATAAATTATCACCCCCAATTTATCTCTCTTTGAACTCTATGCATCATCCAAAAATCATCTAAGGCTTCGGAAATTTTCAGCAGAAATGTGTTTGCTTCACCCGATTTTTTTTTTGATAACGTATTATTTTATATTACATATACATATATTATGTTGTTGTATAATTTAATAATATAATTTTTATTATATATATTTAATCATATATACATTATTTTTTGTTTCCCTCAAATTTGCTTCTTCTTTATTTCCCCATATAGAGCAATATTATATTATATAGCCTACGTATATTATCTCTCTCTATATATATATATATATATATGTATACAAATATTGAACTGAATAAAACGAACATCGTTAACAAATATACTGTATAAAGATAATATACGTAGGCTATATAATATATATTGCTCTCTCTCTCTCTCTATATATATATATATATATAAAATGTGGATATAACCTTCTATAAGTATACAAGAGACGCATACCAACTACGGCTAGTACCTATTTTTAGGGAATATGGAGTGTTTGTTATGAGATAGTGTTGTAGTGATAACCAAATATGTTTATATTGATAATTCATAATTAACAAATTGGAGAACATTTAGGGACTAACTATACGCTTCATATTACCATACCCCTTAAATAGGAAAAAATTCATAAATTTCAGATATACTTCATTTAACGACATTCCCCTTAAATAGGGATAATTACCATAATTTTAGAGTATATTTTTAACATATATGTTGTACAATTTGTAATTCAAAATCAAGTTGTATATTGTGGAATATTTTACAAATCCTTAAGAAACTATGAAAATTTCCCTTTTTTCCTTCCTATTTGTTTATGTCACATCCAATATTTGGGCCTAAACCAGTGGTCCAGTTTAGAGCTTGCTAAAGGCCCAATAAATGATATTTTTATGACCACTCAAAGATTTTATTAGCCCATAATTTCATCATTAACCCGAAATGGCCTTTCGTCCCAATTTATTTGCAACTTGTAGCTATTATCTATTTCCAATGCATTTACCTTCCTAAGACCACATTTATTCAAAGACTTTTTATCTTTCTTTCATTCTATCCAAGGCACATATTTTTCTTCTCATTGTCACTTTCATTCCTATCCTCTTTCTTTCTAACTCTCCTTCTCACCTCTTTCTTTCTTTGTGTCTTCTTCATCTTCTTTTTATCTTTCTTTTAGTTTTTTTTATTTTTTATTTATTTTTCTTCCCTTCTTTATCTCCCAGTTCAGAACTGTATTTTTCTCTTTACTTTTTACTTCACACTAAAAAAAACTTGTTTGAGCACCTAGAAAAATAAAATAAAAAAAATAATTTAATTTTTAAAAATATTTACTCAATTACAATGTATGATACAAGAGTGACAGCAAAAGTCATGGGGTTTTCTAGCCATGCTTCTTCTACTTCTTCTACTTCTTCTTCTTCTTCTTTGATCATAATAGTGTTGTGTGAATATCTTTTACAGTGCGTATCGATTGTTGGTCTGAATTTAATGGGGTAGTTGGATGATACCTATATTTAATTTTGTACAAATATTATATATATATATAGTTATAAAATTTAATATATATATATATAGTTATATAATTTATTAAAATTTTATATACACATTGTATAAATTTTGTATATAAGCTTCTCATGTATTTTTCAGTGTATATTATAAAAATTATTATAAAATATATAAAAATTGTATATATACTATTACATTGTATAAATTTTGTATATAAAGTGTATCATCTATATTTGAGTGTATCTTTAATGTATCATTAGTGTATATTCATGGATCTGATTACTATTTATACCGGAACAAAAAGAAGTTCAAACTGATGTAAACTTTTTTTTTAGATACTTTACAAAAAAATTAGGCGGGCGTTAGTTTTTTAGCTGCAATTGCTAGCCCCTATAACTGATTTTGGGCTATGAATTGTATGATATATTTTGTGACTACCGATTGTTATTAGTTTTTTCGAGATGACTAGAAGTGATAATAGCTCTAATATATAGCCCGGTTACCCTTTACTCTATACAGTCCATTTTGTTTTTAAAATTTCCATACACTATGTCTTTAAGAATTAAGACATCTGATGATTTTTCACAAGAATATCTGTATATACTATCATTTATATTTTTCTTAAATATCTTACTGAGTAACACTTTATCTATTGGGATAGCTAAGGGTGTATTTATGAAAAATAAGCAACTTCATTTTTTTATTTATAAAACGTTAAATATTTTAAAGTAAATTTAATTTACCAGAACTAATATTTAAAAGTGGAGGTAGAATTTATCACTCGTTGCATTTAGCGCGTGCTGGTTATGAATATTTACATTTGGTTTCTTATTCACCCCTGTGATGCTGAATCTTGCAGCCAAGCTATTAAAACAACATTGATTTAAATTGTTGTTTTTATGATTTCTCAAAATGTATTGGAAAATGCTTTACGCAAAATTGTGGATGATCACACGGTTGACCGTTCCATACTATATATTGAAATATCAAACATTGATGATTCATAGGAGAACGTTTAAACCGTTGAAGATTCTCATTTGATAATCGTATGAGTCAAAATCTGTTCTAGAATATTTAAAATAAAATAATACTAATGAAAGTGTTTTCTAGCCGTTATTGGTCGAAGTGGATCAGAAAGCAGTGAAGCCCATAGCTGAAGAGTCAAGAGTCTAAGTGCCAGTCATGGTCGAGCTCGAGCACCGTTAGTAACAACTAGTTTTTAAAATAGGTATTAAAGAGAATATTCCTTGTACATATCTTATAAGGGGTTACTAGAAATGTGTTTCATATAGATGGAAAAAAGAGTGAGAATAGAGGCAGGTGAGGTTCAATTGTAAGAACAACACTTTGAAAAAGGATTCATTATTCATTCAATATAAGACTTCACTTTTCACTAAGATTCTCATCAGATCCGAAGAATCCTTAATCGTTTGAGGATCTCTTGTTCAATCATTGTCGGGTGGAAGCTTCTTTTATTCCACCTTTTGTTTATTAAATTATTTCTCTTAATTACATGAGTGTCATTATACTGTCATTTATTGAAAATCATATATAGCTACTGTTCTTAATAGAAAAAGGAGATTTATTACATAGTATCGTTGTTGCCCTCGTAAATGATATTCGACCACGTTTTCTGATTTATAAGATCAGAGAATATTATTCTTAACTAAGATTAACTAATATTTAACTGAAATTAATTATTTGAATCAAAGGTTTACATTTTTGGGTCAAACAATAATGAAATCCCGAACCACAGCTAGCGTAGTTTGACAATGTCGATACCAAAATCCATTTCTTGCAACGGCTAAATAATATGATTAGTGTATAAAGTAATATGGATATTCTAAAATACTTGTATTGAAATACCGAAGATTAAGTAGTAGGACAACGCATCTCAGCTCATATCATATCATTTAAAGATGGCATATTATTGGTGATTGATTTACGTGATTATTGAAGTAACAACCAACAATTGTCAAAAAGAATAATATAATGTTTATATTCAACATTGAATTTTCTCGCACGCTGCGATTCTACGAGCGTTTATTTACCCCTATTCTAATTCAAAGTAAATTCGACTTACAATTTGTTACACAAAAACTAAAATCATATGTATTTTTAAATGTTATTCTAGCGTGCAATTTAAGAGAGATGGCATCGTTTTTCTCTATTACCAAATGAATTAAGTCATTGAAATTGCAAAAATAAAAAAGAAAAAGAAAAAGAGATTGGATCTACAACAGGTGGACTAAAAATATAATTTGAAAACATGAAAAAGTAATCAGGTTGTTTTAGTGAGCTGAAGTTATTTTCGATTGTACAGCTAATGAATTTCATTGCTACATCTTTTTCCAAGAATAGAGAAAATGACACATTTTGATTTCTCTGCAAGATAAAAAAAATTAGACCCAAATCAGACCTAATTAATTACAATAGCTTCACTGTAAATCTAGTTTACAAAATCACTTGGATCATGTCTTTCATCACAAAGAGCTGATCCAGTTCCCTTTCCATCTAATCTAGAATTGCATAATGAAGTTTTAATCATCTTAAACATTTACAAGTATGTTTCTGGAAAAAACAATTGTTTCAAATTGGATGGACATCAAGGGTGACTCTCAGGGACATCAAAAACCTCTTGAGTTGTGACAAATATGTTCCAGAGACATGTCTTGCATTCATTTTCTTGGTACCACAAGAACACAAGTCAAGTCTGGCGAGTTTACCCTTAACAGGACAGAGAGAGAATGTTTCCGATAGAAACTCGGCTCAATTTTTTTCTCTTGAATTTTCCTTCCATTTGAAACCTTCCTGCTTCCATTAAGGAGAAAACTCCTTGTTGCTAAAATTAACTCAAAGAATTTGACATCTCTTTACTCACAAATGTTCTGCCATAAGATGCCACACAAATTGTTGTATTTTCTTGTTTTTTCAGGAGGTATGCATTCTACCATGGCCTTTCTTTTGAGACTATTTGGAGTTACTTTCTGTATTTTCTCCCTCATTAAATGGGGCTTAATTCTATTCACATCTGATTGTTGGACTGGCTTTAGAAAGAATTCTTCAGCTCCTTCTTCCAAACATCTATTGATTCTTGAAGGAACATTTTCTGATGACATGATTATTACTGGAATGTCTTTCAAAGATGACGATCCCTGTAAATTTGACAAAATTCCTATTAGTCAACAATTTTTTTTAACAGAAATTACACAATCTAAACAGTTGTATAATGAAAATTCAATAAGGTAAATTTTAATTTTTTATCACCATATACATACCTTAATCTTTCTCAAGAGGTCATAACCAGTCATTCCAGGCATGCTATAATCTGTTATAATCAAATTGATTCCAACTTCTCTTACATGAGAATGGTCAATTTCTACTCCTTCATGCTCATCACTTGACAATCCAAGATACTCTAGAGCCTTGCTCCCAGAATCCACAACAGTAACTACAAAAATCAGAAGACAAAAAGAAAAATTAGAAACCAAGATCCAACATCCAACATCATAATTTTTTAAAATTGTTTAGGAAAATGAGGAGGAAAACTCAAAGTACCTTGGTAAAAAGAAGTCTTGAGGAGCCTTTCAATGAGTTTTCTATCAATAATACTATCATCAACAGCTAAAACATGAAACTGATGATCCATTGTTGCAACTTGAGCCATTTCTAATATGATGATATTGAATGTAAAGAATTATGGTGTTTATGTGGTTTGGTGTTTGTGAGGTTATTATATGAAGGGAATGACATGATGATATGGTGTTGATTTCAAGAAGATACGCAAATATTTGACAGAAGGAAAAGAGAGATACGAATGCAGATATCAATCAGAATCTCAAGGATTTCCTATGTTGATTTTCTTGACTTTTTCTTGATTTAACAAATCTTGGACATTGTAAGGAAAGTGACCCTTTGAGGAGAGCAAAGGCTGGATTGAGTGGACGGTGGATCCTACCATTTGCTTTTGTTTTTAAAAATAAAATAGGGTTGTTCGGTATCAATTAATCCCGGGATTAAAATTGAGATAATTTATTTCACATACGATTGGAAAAAAATTATGATAGAACTGATTTTGGATTAATTATTCTGAGATTATAACGCTTTTTATCTCTATGGGAGGATGGGATAATTAATCCCGAAATAACTAATCTCTAGATATTATGAGATAACCTGTTTTACGACCAAATGAATCCTTAAAGTGTAAGATTTCACATGCACTATCCTTCTTTCCTCTTCTAGGTGTATATTTTTATTTTATTCTTTAATTTTGACAATATTGACTATAGTTCTTTTTTATTTTGTTTTATGAAGTTTCTGCGGAAAAGATTTCCATTTCCTATCGCAGGAGTCGGGACCACACGTTTTATAATCTAATGGCAAGTCAATTTTGAAAAACAAAATGAATCTTTTCTTCAAATCTTTTGTTTGGCTTTGGTCAATTAGTGAATTTTCTACCATTACTGTTTATTCACACCACCAATAAGTTGTAAGCACAATCCCTCTAACAAACATTAGGTGGTAGCGTGGCAATAAATGAGGATCTGTACAAATAATAACATCGATATCACGCGGTCCAGAATGAAGCTTACATATGTCCTTCATGATATTGCACGGTCCATTTTACTAATTGTGAAACCATGTATATTGCAATAAACATGAACACATGCAAAATACTGAGTATAACTCAAAGTATTCAAGATAATAATTGTATACGGTAGAAATCGAGCTCGTTTGTTGCATGATAGATCGGGGATGAAACAAATGGATTGAAGATCGACTCTGGATTTCATCGAACCTAGGCACGAGGTTAGAGCATGCATCTTCAAGATTATCGAGTCCGTAACTCCAGAACTGGCCACGACTCCAAACCAGCTCGAGGAAACATTATCGAATCAAAATAACGGAAGGCCGAGAGGTCGAATATCACGGCGGGAGTCTCGGCACGTATCGATGAAAATGATTAATTAGCAAATCATGAGATTTTTTTACCTTATATAGAATTGTACCTAAAATAGGATTCCTCTGCTATATAAATAGGGTCTAACTATTTGTAAAACATATTGTAACACACATCCCAAAACACTAAACTGTAATTTCTAGCTATTATTATCTCATTACTCTGCTCCGGCACCGATTGTAGCATTTTTGACTCGAGGGTGATCAACCTTGAAGGCCAAGATTGTTTAACTTGTATGGTTTGCATTTATTCTTTTATATTATTAATTTCAATATTAATTTGATTTCTCATTTTGTATCAAGTTAGATCACATATCCTTAAAACCACGTATAAATTCAATTGTTACCCAATTTTGAGGGTAAACAGTTTGGCGCCCACCGTGAGGCTAAGGATAATAATGGTTAATTGATACAAATCTCCATAACATACACTGCTTTACACTTGCTCTTTGAAATGTCTTTGATTCCAAGCTAAAATACAAAAATATCAAACTCTCAATCAGCACCTCTACACGTTGACAACGAGTCCGGTCACCAAGATGAAAATAATAACATAGTGCCCGGTAACAAGATACCACCTGTTGATCCCGCTGGAATTCCGATCGAAGATCCAACTGACGCTAATTCACATGTGGCTATCGATGCAAACTTGCCTACCGACCCCGAAAATAACATTCGTGGTGGAGCCTGATTGGCAACTCGAAACACACAAAATGTTGAAGGGGACGGATCAGTCTATGAGTGATCTTCGAAATGCTGCAGGCTCAACAAGTGGCGATAACTCAGTTACAAAACCAAAGCCGTGCACCAAGCAGGGTTGAGCCCGAGCCTCCCCGGGAAGTCACCCGCAGGGATGAACCGGTCATAGAAAGGTCGAACGAGCACGAATCGGGGGCTTACCCCGAGATCATAAAGATGCTCGAGGAGCTGACAAAACAGATAGAATCAGTGGAGAAGAAGATCGAGGCTAACGACAAAAAGGTGGAAACTTACAATTCCAGGGTAGAACAAATCCGAGGAGCACCTCCGATATTGAAAGTCCTGAATTCCAATAAGTTTGTGCAAAAACCTTTCCCTGAGAGTGCGGCTCCGAAGCCATTACCAAGAAGTTCCGTATGCCCAAAATACCCAAGTACAACGGAACGACCGACCCTAACGAGCACGAAACCTCTTATACATGTTCTATCAAAGGGAACGACCTGGAGGACGATGAGATCGAGTCTGTTTTGTTGAAAATATTTGGGGAAACCCTGTCAAAGGGAGCTATGATATGGTATCACAACTTACCTCCTAATTCTACTAACTCATTATCTATGCATGCGAGATTCTTTCGTAAAAGCACACGCAGGTGCCATCAAGGTCAAGACTAGGGAATTGGACATTTTCAAAGTCAAACAGAAAGATAACGAGATGCTCAGGGAGTTTGTATCTCGGTTTTAAATGGAACGAATCGATATGCCACCGGTCGTTGATAATTGGGTTGTTTAAGCTTTCACTCAGGGACTTAATATTCAAAGCTCAGTGGCTTCACAGCAGCTGAAGCAGAACTTAATAGAATACTCGGCTGTTACATAGGCCAGCATGCATAACCAATATCAGTCAAAAATCAGAGTCGAAGATGATCAACTCAGGGCCTCTTCGGGGTCTGTCTATCCAGTCACAACCTTTGACAGAGTCAAGAGAGAGATTAATCATGATCCGAGTCCAAATAGGGATCGGTATCAGCCGTATAACGAAGATTGGAGAAACAACGGGCCCGGTCGAAACTCCATGAAAAATGAAAGGAGAAATGATCGAAGTCAAAGCAGTCAGGGACTTATGACAAAAAATGGCTTCGACAGGTCCATCGGGTCTAATGACACACCGAGGCTATCGGAATACAACTTTAATGTCGATGTTGTCGCCATTGTATCAGCTATCGGGCGCATCAAAGATACCAAATGGCCTCGACGTCTACAGTCCAATCCAACCCAAAGGTATCCTAACCATATGTGCAAATATCATGGCACTCACGGTCACAAAACGGAAGATTGTCAACCGCTGAGAGAGGAAGTAGCTCGTTTATTCAACAATGGGCACCTTCGAGAATTCTTGAGCACCGAGCCAATAATCATTTCAGGAACAAGGATTCTAACAAACATTCAGAACAAGAATAACCTCAAGACGTCATCAATATGATCATCAACGGGGTTGATATCCCACAAGGACCAATTTTGTAACGCACCAAAGTATCCATCACTAGGGAAAAACGAACTCGAGAATACATACCGGAAGGAACTTTATCTTTCAAAGACGAGAATGCAGAAGGGATCGTGCATCCCCACAATGATGCACTGGTAATATTTGTACTCGTAAAAAAAAATCTGGTTAAACGTGTGTTAATTGATCCAGGTAGCTCGGCCAACATCATTCGATTAAGGATCGTAGAGCAGCTCGGTCTACAAAACCAAATCGTGCCTGCAATTCAAGTTCTAAATGGATTAACATGGCATGTGAGACCACTAAAGGCGAAATAGCGTTACCAGTGAACATCGCCGAGACCATCTAGGAGACCAAATTTTTGTGATCAAAGGAGACATAAGATACAACACTCTATTCGGAAGGCCATGGATCCACAACATGAGGGAGGTGCCTTCTACACTGCACTAAGCGTTGAAATTCCCAACACTCGATGGAGTTAAAACAGTCTACGGGGAATAATCTGATACAAAGGAAATGTTCGCGGTCGAAGAAGTGATACCGGCATCTACAGTTTCAACATCGAAGGGCCCAAACAAGATACTAAAAAATGGGGCCAAATAGTAATCACTAATACCATGTTCGGCAGATTCGGACAAATAAGAAGAAGTCAAGGATGGTGATTATAGGGTTCCTAGATCTTTTATGGGCCCCGATTATTACGATGCCACTAAATTGATGGTTTAGGAATTGGAACAAGTCATATTGCGAGAAAGCTTGCCCGATCAAAAGGTATACCTGGGCACGGGGCTAAGCTCCAAGCTCACGGAATAACTCATTCAATTTCTTATAAATAAAGAAGATTGTTTCACTTGGTCCTACCTCGATATGACAGGTATCTCACCGGAGATAACCACTCACAAGCTGAGCCTGGACTCGAAGCTTTATCCGGTTAAACAGAAGAGGAGACCCCAGTCTGAGATCAAGCATTATTTCATCAAGGATGAGGTATCTAACCTTCTTAAAACAGGGTCTATTCGGGAGGTCAAATAACCGGATTGGTTAGCAAAAATAGTGGTAGTCCCTAAAAAGAGAAATAAACTAAGAATGTGTGTAGACTACAAATATTTGTATAAAGCATGCCCCAAAGACTCTTTTCCTTTGCCTAATGTCGACCGTATGATCGATTCCACGGCCGACCACGAGACCCTCAATTTTCTTGATGCTTATTCCGGGTACAACCAAATACGATGGACCCGGGTGATCAAGAAAAAACTTCATTCATAACTAAATACGGCACATACTGTTATAAAGTAATGCCATTTTTGGATTTAAAAATACTGGTGCCACATACCAACACTTAGTAAATAAGATGTTCGAGGAACAAATAGGAAAATCAATGGAGGTTTAATTAATGACATGTTAGTTTAGTCCCTGCGAGAGCAGAGAACCATTTAAAACATTTGCAGGAAACTTTCAGCATACTGAAGTAGTGCTACATGAAGCTGAACCCAAAAAAGTGTGGGTTCGAAGTTGGGTTCCTCGGATTCATGGTATCCAATCGGGGAATCGAGATCAATCCCGATAAGATCAAAGCCATCGAAGATATCACGGTCATGGACAACGTAAAGGCCGTGCAAAGGTTAATCGGGCGGATAGCCGCCCTGGGGTGATTTATCTCGAGGTCGTCCGACAAGAGCCACCGATTCTTTGCACATTGAAAAAGAAGAACAACTTCTCATGGACCCCGGCATGCCAACGAGCTTTAGAGGAACTCAAGAGGTATTTATCGAGCCCGCCCCTGCTTCACATACCGAAGACAAATGAACAACTATACTTTACTTGGCGGTCTCAGAGATAGCGGTAAGTGGAGTCCTAGTTCAGGAAGAGAAAGGTACACAATTTCCAATTTACTATGTTAGTAGGGCCTTAGGTGAGGCTTAAACTAGGTACCCTTACTTGGAAAAACTGGCGCTCGCTTTACTAGGTACCCCATATATTTCGTGACTACTTACCCATTGAGGAACGTTATGCATAATCCCGAACTGTCGAGCCGATTAGCCAAATGGGCCGTCAAAATAAGTGGGTACGATATTGAGTATCAAAATCAAACCGCCATTAAATTCCAAATTTTGGCAGAGTTTATGGCCGATTTTACACCGGCCCTGATACTCGAGGTCGAAAGAGAGTTATTGGTTAACTCAGGAACTTCCTCGGGAATCTGGACCCTCTTCACGGATGGTGCATCAAATGCAAAAAGGTTCGGACTTGGCATCATCCTAAAGCCACTAACAGGTAATATAATTAGACAATCTATTAATACTGTGGAATTGACTAACAACGAGGCCAAATATGAGGCCTTGATTGCAGGACTTGAACTAGCCAAGAGCTTGGGGGAAGAGGTGATCTAATCCAAGTACGACTCCCTCATCGTGGTAAACCAAGTCAATGGAGCGTTCGAGGTCAAAGAAGAACGACTGCAAAGATACTTGGATAGGTGACATTACATCAGTTCAAAGAGTGGACTTTGCAACACGTACCTCGGGATCAAAACAACGAGGCCGATGCCCTTGATAACTTGGGGTCGTCGATCGAAGATGACGAGTTCAACTCGGATAAGTCATACAACTTATGATATCGGTAGTGGAAGAAGGTCACGTCGAGATCAACTCGACGAGCCTAACTTGGGACTGGAGGAATAAATACGTGGAATATCTCAGGTCCGGTAAACTTCCCTCGGATCCAAAAGAGTCGAGGGCCCTACGTAAAAAGGCGACCCGATTTAGTCTGTCCGAAGGTGGAACCTTGTTCAGAGTAACATTTGATGGTCTACTTGCAATATGTCTAGGGTCGGGGGATACTGAGTATGTTTTGAGGGAAATCCACAAAGGTACCTGTTGAAATCATTCGGGTGCCGAATCGTTGGTTCAAAATATAATCAGAGCCGATTATTACTGGATCGACATGGAAACATACACAAAGGAGTTCGTTTGAAAATATGATGAATTCCAAAGACACGCTTCGATGATCCATCAACCCAGGGAGCTGCTGCACTCATTTTATCACCATGGCCGTTCATGAAGTGGGGACTAGAACTACCCAACATAACATAGTAGTAGCTACGCACGGACTCTCATCACTTCGTGCGTGCGTAGCCCCCGCAAATAAGAACATGCAATTATTGATAATCACCTATGGGGACAATTCCCTCTTAAAAGGTTAGAAATGAGACTCCCCTTGTGTCGAACCTACTCTCCGGGTCAAGAACGCGCCCGAAACTCCAAACTCATCACCCAAGGACTCGAAACTAGCCAAATGTTACACAAATACATCAATTCATGCTCAAAAGTATGGAATTTCCCTATTTAGTTAACCAATTTAGCCTACTTTATAATATTCCAAAATACACCCCCGGGTCCACGTGCTCGGATTCTGGAAATTTTTTAAGGAAACATTTACCCGTTGCCTAATGATCGTTACTATATAGTTTTTTTATGATTCCATGGCAAATTTCGTGGTAATTTACAAGTTTTCATAAAACTTAAGTTTTCACTCTTAACCCATGATTTTCCACTAATTAGGAGGTTAATCTACCTAGGATTTCATGTATTAAACTAATATTGGAGTAGAAATCACTTACCTTTAAGTAGCTAGGTGGATTGGCCCTTTCCCAAGCTCCCTAAGTTGACAATGGTGGAAGAAAAATGGATAAAATGAGCCTTTTCCGTGTTTAAAAGAACACACTGCTTGATAGTGGTTCCGCACCTGCGGCTCGAGGACCGCACCTTTGGTCTCGCACCTGCAGAAATGGATGAGGAAGCCTGGGCTCACACCTGAGGAGAGGAGACCGCACCCGCGGCTCCGCTCCTGCGGAACTTTATCCGTACCTGCGAGAAATGGGCTGCCCGCTGGGGGTCGCACCTGTGAGGCTGGGACCGCAGGAGCGGTCCCGCACCTGCGACTGGGCAACCGCACCTGCGGTCACACCAGAACAGGTGCACTAGCAGCTATTTCAGCTGGCTTTTGGCCTCGTGTTATTTTCGGGAGGCACCTGGGCCCACCCGAGCCCCCGTCCAAATATACCAACAAGTCCCAAATCATAATACGGACTCGCTCGAGCCTTCGAAACACTCAAAACAATGCTAAAACTCAAAATCATATCCCAAAACCCCTAGAATCATAACTTAAGAACTTCAAGTTCTTGAATTCGCTAACAAAGCGCCGAACCAACCTATGCTACTCGGAATGACACCAAATTTTGCAAGAAAGTCATAAATGACATAACGGAACCACTCCCAGTCTCGGAATCTGTTCGGACCTCAATAACACAAAAACACGTTCCAAACCAAATTTCAAACTCAAGGAAACTCTAATTTCGATATTGGGCGCCGAAACGCCCCCCGGTCATCCTAAACCCATTTCGAAGATACTCCCAAGTACAAAATCATCATACGAAGCTACCGGAACCATCGAAACTCGATTTCGAGGTCGTTTACTAAAAATATTGATCGAAGTCAAACTTTGGCCTTAAAGGCTAACCTTAAGGAACCAAGTGTTCCTATACCACGCTAAACGCTTCCGAATCCCGAACCACCCGTCCCCGCAAGTCATAAATTATAATAAGCTGCTATGGAAAGTATCAATTAGGGGAACGGGGTCCTGATATGGTCTTCTCCATCTTCGAGCTCATCCGAATCTTTCGACCCCTCGAAATCCTCCTTTTCGAGATAAGCCAACTTCCTATCCTGGGATTCAGATATCTTGGCTTTCTCGATCTCAGCCAGCAGGTCAAAACCCTGAGCTCGAACTCCATCGAGGGCCTCCCTTCAGGACTACAACTTCATATGCTCCACCAAGTTTCTCACTTGGTCCTTAGCCACCTCAGTATCAGCTTTAAGCTGGGCCTCTCTCTCGTCATCCTCGGCCTTAACCACGGCAATCTTCGACTTGGCCACCTCAAGTTACTTGGCCAGATTTTCTTGGCTGGAGACCGCCGAGCTCAGTTGAGACTGGAGCTACTCGATATTTTTGGTATGTACCAAGGACTTTTCTTTTGCAGCCCGGAGTTGGACCTCAGTCGAAACCAATTATTCTTGGCCAGTCTCCTTTTTCAAGGCCAGGCGGTCCATATTTTTCTTCCATTATTCGGCCTCAGCTTTCACTGTGTCCACCTCCGCCCGGAACTGCTCCATCTGGTAAGTCTCTTTTGAACCTGTTGGTTCAGGTTGTTAGCCACTATGTCTGAATAGTCGTCACTAAGTTCGAATACTCGTCATACCTGCTCGACCAAGTCGGCATGCTTCTTCCGAGCCTCTTCTAACTCGGCCTGGAGCTTCTCACTGAGGAGCTTGTGAGCATCCCTCTTCTCAGTAAGCTCCCGATCCTCAGCCTCATATCGATTTAACTCTTCTCGATATCAGAGAAAAGTTTTATGATGAAGCACCGAGGCCTGCAAACACAAAGAATAATGTTATGATTGTTTGCAACTTAATCTAAGTACATAATAGAAAGGCTTTCGAAGTTACCCGATTTAATGCATGTTCAGCTTCATTGAAAAGACAGGGGGCCTCCACCTCGTCTATTTTGTCATGATCCTCTTCGATCACCATACATCGGATATAGCTGGCAACCCCTACAGGGGCGGAGAGAACTCGGGCATCTTCCGGTATGGATATGATGATTGACTGCTGTAACGATCTGGCCGGTTGTTTCGAGAGTTATCGCCATGTTTCCCTCATTTCTGATTCTTTTGTGCTTTACATCATTATTATGTTTTACCAGATTGGTTGGTTTCGGTCCGAAGTGGTTTCGGAGTGAATTGAGACACTTAGTCTCTTAATTGGAAGCTTAAGTTGGAAAAGTCGACCTGATGTTGACTTGTGTGTAAACGAACTCAGATTTGAATTTTGATGGTTCTGTTAGCTCCATTAGGTTTTTGGACTTAGGAGCGCGTCCGGAATGTGATTTTGAGGTCCCTAGTAGAATTAGGCTTGAGTTGGCGAAAGTTGGAATTTTGGATGGCAGTGGAAATTGTGATATCGGGGTCGCATTGGATTTCTAGAAGTTGGAGTAGGTTCGTGTGTCATTATTGACTTGTGTGTAAAATTTGAGGTCATTCAAACGTGATTTGATATATTTCGACGTCGTTTGTAGAATTTGGAAATTTTAAAGTTCACTAGGCTTGAATCCGTGTGTAATTCGTGTTTTCGATGTTGTTTGAGGTGATTTTAGGGTTCGACTAAGTTCATATGATATTTTGGGACTTGTTTGTAGGTTTGGTTGAGGTCTCGAGGGCCTAAGGTGAATTTTGGGTGGTTAACAGATCATTATTGGCCTTTGAGTGATAGCTGATATCTGCTAATTTTTTATGTTGCTGGTTTCCTCTTACGTGTTCGCGAGACAAGTCTCGCATTCGCGAAGTGTACCTAGAGGCTGAGGAGGATTTTTTCTTCGCGTTCGCAGAAAAAAGGATGCATTCGCGAAGGTTTGGGAGTAGAGTGCATCGCAAACGCGAGTTAGGGAACGCGTTCGCGAAGAAGAGAAGAGGCAACTGGGGACCCATTCATTTTGGTCTACGCGTTCGCGGAGGTGCGGCCACGATCGCGATGAGAGGGGTCAGTAAAGGTTCACGTTCTTGAGTGGTTGATCGTGTTCGCATAGAAGGAAATTTTGGTCTGAGGCGATTGTGCTTCACGAACGCGAGGGTACTTCCGCGTTCGCGAATGAGGCGCAAACGAGGATTTTGAGTTCATAACACAAAATTGAATTGGGAGCTCGGTAGAAGGCGATTTTTGGAGAGATTCTTGCGTGGGTGTTTGGGGTAAGTGATTCTTACCTAGTTTTGGTTAATTCCCATGATTATGTCCTAAATTTCATCATTAAATTAGTGATTTGTGGTGGAAAATTTGGGAAAATTTGAGAAAAGTTCTTAAGCCGAATTTTGGGGTTTTGATCGAGATTTTGGTATCGGATTTGAATAAAATTGGTAAGGTTAGACTCGTGAGTGAATATGTGTTCATAATTTGTGACTTTACCCGATTATGAGATACGGGCCCGGGGAGGCTTTTGGGGCGAATTTCTAATTTCTTGCTTTAACTTTGATTTCAGTAGCTAAATTAGTTCTTTGTAGTTGTATTTATGTTATGTAATTGATTTTGGCTAGATTTGGGCCATTCGGAATCAGATTTTTGTGAAAATAACATTATTTCAGATTGATTTGAGCTTGGTTCGAGGTAAGTGGCTTGCCTAACCTAGTGGGAGAAAACTCCCTATAGGATCGATACTATTTTTGATATATGAGTGCCATGTACGTGAGGTGACTAGTACGTACACGGGCTAATTGTTATAAAAACATAATTTCTACTGTAATAACCTGTTTTCCTTTTTGTTTGAATCTTACCAACATGTGTAGTACCCTGTTAGACTAGAATATCATGCCTACTTGCCTTAACTGTTTATCTGAACTACGTGCAACATGTTTAGTGAATTTACTTGTTTCTTTCTTAACTTGTGCTTAGGCTGAATTGTAGGATTTCTGTGTTTTAATTATTGAATTATATTGTTTGGGCTGCATATTAACTTTGGGACTACGAAACGGTATTCCGGTAGACCCCCTTGTCCTGCATATTTACTTGGGACTACGGAACGGTATTTCGGGAGATCCCCCTATTCTGCATATTTAATTTGGGACTATGGAACGGTATTCCGGGAGATCCCCCCCATCTGGCATATTTACTTTGGGACTACAGAATGGTATTCCTGGAGATCCCCTTGCACATTTACGTTTGGGACTACGAGACGGTATCTCGGGAGATCCCCTGTTGAATTGTTGTATACTGAGCTGTTACCTTCTATGATTTCTTTCTTGTTCAAATTCCAATCTTTATTTTACTGTGATATCTCATTCTTTCTTACTTTATAACTTATATACCAGTAGGGCCCTGACCTGACCTCGTCACTACTCGACCGAGGTTAGGCTTGGCACTTACTGGGTACCATTGTGGTGTGCTCACGCCCTTTCATGCACATGTTTTTCATGTGCAGATCTAGGTTCATCTCACCAACCTCGTTACTAGTTGCAGTAGCTGCTGTCTGAGACTTCAAGGTACATCTGCCCGCGCCCGCAAATACTCAGAGTCCCCCTCTATTCCCCATATGTTCATTCTTCCTTTATTTCTATAGAAAATGATGTATAGAAAAATTAAGACTTCTTAGTAGCTTGTGACTTGCGGTGTTCCGGGTCTTGGGAGTGCTTATACATTTAGGAAGTTGATGGTTGTATATGCCAAGCGACATTCAGTTGCTTATTTAGATTATTGTTACTGTTAGTTGTTTTTGTTCATGCTTTTATTTCCTTTCCACAAAGTGTTAGGCTTACCTAGTCGTAAAGACTAGGTGCCGTCCCAAAAAATTCACAGAGGGAGAATTTGGGTCGTGACAAGTTGTATCAGAGCTCTAGGTTCATAGGTATCGTGAGTCACAAGTCGTTTATTAGAGTCTCGTGGATCGGTACAGAGACGTTTGTACTTATCTTCGGGAGGCTATGAAACTGTTAGAAACAATCATACTTATTTGATTTCCTTGTCGTGTAAATTATTGGCATCAAATTCTAAAAATTCTCTATTCTATTCTTTCACAAAGATGGTGAGGACCCGTACCGGGAGATTTGACGATCAGGCACCCGAGGCACCTGTTAGAACTGCCAGAGGCCGGTGCCAGGGTAGAGGATGACCACACGGTGCGTCCAGAGCACCCGCACGAGCTGCGATAGAGGAGCCCCAGTAGTTCCAGCTGGAGGGCAGGCACCAGAGGTTCATATTGCTGCACCAGCCCTCTAGGAGACTCTAGTCCAGTTCATGAGCATGTTCAGCACCTTAGCTCAGGCTGGAATGATCCCGCTAGCTTCTGCCATATCTCAGGCGGGGGGAGGGGCACAGACTCCCGCAGCCCGAATTCTTGAGCATAGAGTCCAGGTTGATCAGACCCTAGAGTTTATTCCTATGCCGCCGGTAGCTTCGATTCAGCATGAGACTAGGGCAGCCGTTTCTGAGGCGGAGCAGCTCAGACTTGAGAGGTACAAGAAGTATCACCAACCTACTTTCGGATTGGCTTTAGATGATGCTTAGGTTGTTCTGGAGGAGTGTCATCGTATTCTCCATACTATGGGCATAGCGGAGATGAGTGGGGTTTCTTTCACCGCTTTCTAGCTTAGAGGAGCAGCCTATCAATGGTGGCGTGCTTATGAGCTGAGTTGTCCGGACGAGCCAGCCTCACTCACATGGACTCAATTTTCGGATATGTTTTTGAGGGAGTATGTTCCTCAAAGCCTTAGGGATGCATGGCGCGTGGAGTTTGAGCAGCTGCACCAGGGTTCTATGACTATGTCAGGGTATGCAGTCTGTTTTAGTGAGTTGGCTCGAAATGCACCGGCCTTGGTTGCCACAATTCGGGAGAGGGTTTGTCGCTTTATTGAGGGACTTCACCCCAGTACCGGGACCAGTATGGCCAAGAATTTTGAGATGGATATCTTTTATCAGCAAGTCGTGAGTATTGCCAGAAGAGTAGAGGGCATGATTGCCTAGGACAGAGAGGAGAGAGAGGCCAAGAGGTCTCGAGAGACCGGTTATTATTTTGGAGCTCGTGCCCCAACAACTTTCCATGGTTGGGGTTATGTGAGTCGTCCTATTCATTCATATCTTTCAGTCGCCAGTGGTGTTCCAGCTCCTTCCAGGCCCTAGGATCCTTATTATGCACCGCCAGTATCTAATACGCTTTCTACTCGGGGTGCTATTAGCGGCCAGTCCAGCAGGCCAGGCCCGAGTCAGTCATAGCATCCATGTCCTCCGAGGGGTTGTTTTGATTATGGCGACACTCGCCATATGGTGAGGGATTTCCCCATACTTAGGAAGGGTGCACCTCCACAGACTTCTCACCACCATGTGCTCCACTGGTTCCTCCGGCATGCTTCCAGCACCAGTTACCTCCCCACCTGCTCCGCCAATTCGAGGAGGAGGTCGGGGAGGTCGATGTCGCCCTAGAGGGAGAGGCAAGGCTAGGTATTATGCTCTTTCGGCTCATTTAGAAGCAGTTGCTTCCGACTCTGTCATTACAAGTATTGTTCCAGTCTGTCATTGAGATACATCGGTATTATTTGACCCAGGTTCTACGTATTCATATGTGTCTTCTTATTTTGCTCCACATTTGGGCATATCTCGGGATTCTTTGAGTTCCCATGTTTGTGTATCTACTCCTGTGAGAGATTCTCTTATTGTAGACCGTGTATATCGGTCGTGTTTGATTGCTCTTAGTGGTTTTGAGACCAGAGCCTATTTATTATTACTCAGTATGGTAGATTTTGATGTTATCATGGGCATGGACTGGTTGTCGCCCCATTATGCTATTCTTGATTGTCACGCTAAGTCCGTGACACTAGTTATGCCAGGCTTACCACGATTAGAGTGGAGGGGTACCTTAGAGTATACTCCCCGCAATGTTATTTCATTTCTTAAGGCTTAGCGAATGGTTGTAAAGGGGTGTGACGCGTATTTACTTATGTTAGAGATGTCAGTATTGATACCCCTACAGTTGAGTCAGTTCCAGTAGTGAGGGATTTTCTAGTTGTGTTTCCAGCTGAACTTTCGGGCATGCCGCCCAACAGAGATATTGATTTTGGCATTGATTTGTTGATGGGCACTCAACCCATCTCTATTCCTTCTTACTGTATGGATCCTCCTGAGTTAAAGGAGCAGTTGCAGGAGTTGCTTAATAAGGGCTTCATTCGGCCCAGTGTGTCACCTTGGGGTGCTCCAATCTTGTTTGTGAAGAAAAAGGATGGTTCTATGCGTATGTGTATTGATTGTCGCCAGCTGAACAAGGTTACAGTGAAGAACAGATATCCATTGCCTTGCATTGATGTCTTATTTGATCAGTTACAGGGTGCCAGGGTGTTTTCCAAGATTGACTTATGTTCAGGCTATCATCAGTTGAAGATTCGGGAGCTAGATATCCCGAAGACTGCTTTCAGGATCAGATATGGTCACTATGAGTTTCTTGTTATCTCTTTCAAGCTGACCAATTCCCCAGCAGCCTTTATGCATTTGATACACTGTGTGTTCCGGCCTTATCTTGACTCTTTCATCATTGTGTTCATTGACGACATTCTGGTGTACTCTCGGACTAGGGATGATCATGAGCAGCACCCGAGGATTGTGCTTCAGACTTTGAGAGAAAATAAGTTGTATGCAAAATTTTTGAGGTGTGAGGTTTTGCAAGACCCAATGTGCTTCTTGGGTCATATAGTATCGAGTGATGGGATCAAGGTAGATCCGAAGAAGGTGGAGGCAGTACAGAGTTGGCCCAGACCATCATCAGCTACAGAGATCCGCAATTTTCTTGGTTTGGCGGGGTATTACCGTCGTTTTGTAGAGGGATTCTCATCTATTGCAGCACCTATGAACAGGATGACCCAGAAGGGTGCTCCGTTCTGGTGGACAGAGGAGTGTGGGGAGAGATTTCAGAAGCTCAAGACAGCTTTGGCTATAGCCCCAGTACTGGTATTGCCTACAGGTTCGGGGTCTTACACTGTATATTGTGATGCTTCGCGGATTGGTCTTGGTGCCGTGTTGATGCAGGACGGTAAGGTGATTGCCTACGTGTCCAGACAGGTGAAGGTGCATGAGAAGAACTATCCTGTCCATGATCTTGACTTAGCAGCTATTGTTCATACCCTGAAGATTTGGCGACACTATTCGTACGGCGTGCCTTGTGAGATTTACACTGATCATCGGAGTTTGCAGCACCTGTTCAAGCAAAAGGATCTTAACTTGTGTCAGCGAAGGTGGTTGGAGCTACTTAAGGATTATGACATCACCATTTTGTACCACCCGGGGAAGGCCAATATGGTGGCCGATGCTTTGAGTCACCGGGTGGAGAGTTTAGCATATCTTCCACCAGTAGAGAGATCCTTAGCATTAGATGTTCAGGCCTTAGCCAGCCAGTTTGTGAGATTGGATATTTCTGAGCCGGGTCGAGTGTTGGCTTGTGTGGTCTCTCGGTCTTCTCTTTATGATCGTATCAGGGAGCGTCAGTACGATGACCACCATCAGCTCGCCTTCAGGACAGGGTTCGACGAGGTGATGCTAGAGATGTGACTATTGGCGATGATGGTGTGTTGATGATGCATGGATGGGTATGTGTGCCCAATATGGATGGGCTTCGGGAGTTGATTCTTGAGGAGGCCTACAACTCACGATATTCCATCCATCCAGGTGCCGGAAAGATGTACCAGGATTTGAGACAACACTATTGGTAGAGGAGGATGAAGAAGGATATAGTTGGGTTTGTGTCTCGATGTCTCAACTGCCAGTAGGTTAAGTATGAGCATCAGAGACCAGGTGGCTTGCTTCAGAGGTTAGACATCCTAGAGTGGAGGTGGGAGCGGATAACCATGGATTTCGCAGTTGGGCTCCCACAAACTTCGAGGAAGTTTGACGATATTTGGTGATTGTGGATTGGCTGATCAAGTCCGTGCACTTCATTCCAGTGGGTACTACTTACTCTTCAGAGCGGTTGGCTGAGATTTACATCCGAGAGATTGTTCGCCTTCATGGTGTTCCAGTTTCCATCATTTCAGATAGAGGCATACATTTTACATCGCCAATTTTGGAGGGTCGTGCATCGAGAGTTGGGTACTCAAGTTGAGTTGAGCATAACCTTTCACCCTCAGAAATACGGATAGTCCGAGCGCACTATACAGATATTGGAGGACATGTTACGCGCTTTTGTCATTGATTTTGGGGGTTCATGGGACCAGATTCTGCCACTCGCAGAGTTTGCATATAATAACAGTTATCAGTCGAGCATTCAGATGGCTTTGTACGCGGCTTTATATGGGAGGCGGTGTAGATATACGGTGGGATGGTTTGATCCGAGTGAGGCTAGGCTCTTGGGTACAAACTTGGTCCAGGACGCATTAGACAAGCTGAGATTGATTCAGGAGCGGCTTCACACGATGCAGTCTAGGAAGAAGAGCTTTGGGGACAAGAAGGTATGTGATGTGTCTTTCATGGTCGGGGATAAGGTTTTGCTGAAAGTATCACCCATGAAGGGTGTCATGAGGTTTGAGAAGAGGGGAAAGTTAAGACCCCGGTTCATTGGGCCTTTTGAGGTATTTCAGATTATAGGGGAGGTGGCTTACAAGCTTGCCTTGCCACCTAACTTGTCGAGTGTGCATCAAGTATTTCATGTTTCTATGATCCGGAAGTATATCGGTGATCCATCCCATATTTTTTATTTCCGCACGATTCAGTTGGATGGTGATATGACTTATGAGGTGGAGCCGATGGTCATTTTGGAGTGGCAGGTTCAGAAGTTGAGGCCAGAGGATATAGCTTCAGTGAAGGTGCAATGGAGAGGTCAGCCTGTGGAGGAGGTCACTTGGAGACCGAGCGGGAGATGCAGAGCAGATATTCACACCTATTTGAGACTCCAGGTATGTTTCTAGATCCGTTCAAGGATGAATGTTTGTTTAAGAGGGGGAGGATGTAACGACTCAGCCAGTCGTTTCAAGAGTTATAGCCTTTTTTCTCCTATTTCTTCTTCTTTTGTGATTTACAACTGTATTATATTTTACCGGGCTGGTTAGTTCGGACCCGGGGTGGTTTCAAAGTGAATAGAGACACTTAGTCTCTTAATTGGAAGCTGAAATTGGAAAACTAGACTGGAAATCGACTTGTGTGTAAACAAACTCGGATTTGAATTCTGATGGTTCTGTTAGCTCCGTTAGGTGATTTTGGATTTAGGAGGGCGTCCCGAATGTGATTTTGAGGTCCCTAGTAGAATTAGACTTGAATTGGTGAAAGTTTGAATTTTGGCGATTTTGGCCGGCAATGGAAATTGTGATATCGAAGCCGCATTGGATTTCCAGAATTTGGAGTACGTTCGTGGTGTCATTCTTGACTTGTGTGTAAAATATGAGGTCATTCGTACGTGATTTGATATATTTCGACGTCTTTTGTAGAATTTGGATATTTCAAAGTTCATTAGGCTTGAATCCGTATGTAATTCGTGTTTTCAATGTTGTTTGAGGTGATTTGAGAGTTCGACTAAGTTCGTATGATGTTTTGGGACTTGTTGGTAGGTTTGGTTGAGGTCTTGAGGGTCTCGGGTGAGTTTCGAGTGGTTAATGGATCATTATTAGCCTTTGAATGATAGTTGATATCTGCTAGTTTTTATGTTGCTGGTTTCCTCTTATGCATTCGCGAGGCAGGTCTCGCGTTCGCGAAGTGTACCTAGAGGCCAAGGAGGATTTGTACTTCGCGTTCGGAAAGAAAAGGACGCGTTGGCGAAGGTTTGGGAGTAGATTGCATCGTGAACGCGAGTTGGGGAACGCGTTCGTGAAGAAAAGAAGAGGCAACTGGGGACCTATTCCTTGGTCTACGCGTTCGCGGAGGTGCGGTCGCGATCACGATGAGAGGGGTCAGTAAAGGTTCGCGTTTGTGATTGGTTTGATCACGTTTGAGAGAAGAAAATTTTGGTATGAGGCGATTGTGCTTTGCGAACGCGAGGGTACTTCCACGTTCGCGAAGGAGGCGTACCTGGGCAGATTTAAAAGTTTAAAACAAGGATTTTGAGTTCATATCACAAAATTGAATTGGGAGCTTGGTAAAAGTCAATTTTTGGAGAGATTCTTACATGGGTGTTTGAGGTAAGTGATTCTTACCTAGTTTTGGTTAATTCCCATGATTATGTCCTTAAATTTATCATTAAATTAGTGATTTGGGGTGGAAAAATTGGGAAAATTTGAGAAAAGTTCTTAGGCCGAATTTTGTGGTTTTGATCAAGATTTTGGTATCGGATTTGCGCAATATTGCTATGGTTAGACTCGTGAGTGATGGGTGTTCATAATTTGTGACTTTTACCCGATTTCGAGACGTGGGCCCAGGGAGGCTTTTGGGGCGAATTTCCAATTTCTTGCTTTAGCTTTGATTTCAGTAGCTAGATTAGTTCCTTGTAGTTGTATTTATGTTATGTAATTGATTTTGGCTAGTTTTTAGGCCATTTGGAGTCAGATTTTCGTGGAAAGAGTGTTTCTTCAGGTTGATTTGAGCTTGGTTCGAGGTAAGTGGTATGCCTAACCTTGTGTTGTGGAACTCCCTATAGGATTGGTACTATTTTTGATATATGAGCACTGTGTACGTGAGGTGGCGAGTACGTACACGGGCTAATTATTGTAAAAACCCGATTTCTACTAAGTAATAACCTGTTTTCCTTCTTATTTGAATCTTACCAGCATGTGTAGTACCCTGTTAGACTAGAATAGTGTGCCTACTTGTGTTAAACTGTTTTCTGAACTACGTGCAACATGTTTAGTGAATTTACCTTTTTTTTCTTCTTAACTTGTTCTTAGGCTAAATTGCAGGATTTCAGTGTTATAATTATTGAATTCTATTATTTGGGCTGCATATTTACTTTGGGACTACGAAATGGTATTCCTGGAGATCCCCTTGTTCTGCATATTTACTTTGGGACTTGATAACTAGGGATTTTAGCCTATTATTTGCTCTCTTTTGCTTAGGTTTTGGATAAAAAATGCGTAAAGGTATTCCCGAAAACTAATTTAATATGCTTTCTTGCAGGGTTTGGTCAAAATGAGGCAAAGAAGCCAAAATAAGGTCATGAAGGAGTCAAACTTGCACAAACCAAAGGCTGGAATTAGACCGCTGACCGCGATGGAAAAGCGCGACTGGATTGGGTTCACCGCTGAGGCGGATACTATTATGCGGACCACGATATTGAGGTTCAGAGAAGCTGCATTTAAGTACAAACATTTCCGCTGGCCACGTTCAAATTACTCGGCCACGTATTGGTCTAATGCGGACGCGAAGGATATTTCGCTGAGAGCGCAGCTTGAGGTTCAGATACCCTGCAGGTCGAGTTTAACTGAGGAACATGGTCCGCGAAAAAAAATACGCGGCCGTGATTCAAGCTAATGCGGACGCGGATGAATTTACGCGGTCTGCAAAACCTAGTCTAACCCAAGCCCAAATTTGAAGAAACACGGACCGTGCTCGTTATTGCGCAGCCACAAAAATCCAAGCGCGGACGCGCCTATTATTACGCGGTCAGCGAAACCTTCGTAGGGCATTTTTGTCTAGAAATTTCAGCTGTGTAGAAATAGATCTTTTTGACATTTTAAGGAAAAGTTTTGTATCAGGGAACTCATGAACAACCGCACTTTACCGTTTTGAGTAATTTTAGAGTAGTGTTAGCTTCTATCTTTAGGTTTTATTCTTGTATTTGAATTTTATGGCTTATATTACATCTCCATCTTTGATTTCTACCATTATTATGAGTAGCTAGACCCCATAGCTAGGGTTGTGACCCAACCCTAGTGTGGGTATTTAATAAGTCTTGAGTTTTAGTGCTTAATTATTTATGGGTTAGTGATATTTAGCTTATTTTATGCTTTAATTGTATGGGTTAGTGATATTTAGCTTATTTCATGCTTTAATTGTATAATTGGTGGTTGCAAACACCGATTCGTGCCTTTATGGATTACGTTCTTCTTTAGAAAGAGGGACTAAGTCTAGGAAAAGTAGGATACCAAGGAATTAGGGTGAATTCAAGAGATTGATAGCCCCAATTAAAGGGTTAAACCTAGAGATAGTAATACCCGAGTTGAGACAATTTCACTTGCATTGCTTGAACACCCATTTGGGCTTGAGAAAGCCAAATCGGGCAAAGTCACTCAAACTACCGAGAGGTATAGTGTGAGTATTTATGTGTGAAGGTTATATCATGACCTCAATCATAACAAGCTAGTCTTAGACGTTCGACCCCATTAGATACTCGCCTAGGCGGAAGTCACTTCCCTAGTGCTTTTTATCATTTGAAAAACTCTCACAAAAACATTGTACTTAGATTACTTTTAGCAATCAATAAAATTAAAATTAGAATAGAAACAATCCCAACCATGGTTAGAAGTGCAATTAGAAACAACACACACAACTAGATTAGGTAGAAACCTAACTCCCAACCAATATTAACTCCCTGTGGATATCGATCCCGGCCTATCGGGTAAAACTACATCGACCTCTCCTCACTACTTTATAGTGGTGTAGGGTTGGAACCGATCACTTTTTGGCGCCGTTGCCGGGTAGTTAAACGGTTTTGGCTATCTATCTGACTAGTTGTGTGTCTTGTTTTTCTTTCCTTCTATTTTACTAACTTTTGTGTATTAATTGCTTTAGGTACAAAATGGCTGATCCTCTCGGCAATGTTCTCCCCGGGGAGGAGGTAGATGATAATGGTGATGATGAGGTGAATCTAGTACCTTAAGCTCAAAGAAGAGGTCGCCAGGCCAAAGACAACATTCCAGACCCTCCCCCACCTCCTCCAAGGGTAGCACATCGGGTGCTTCCCAATGAAGGTTACGCCAGTGCTATTGTCCCACCCCGGATCCGCGCGGGTAATTTATAGATTACAAATGTTATGTTGACCTTATTGGAGCAAAGAGGGTTCTTCACTGACACACTCCATCAGAATGCATATAAACATCCAAAGGGTTTTGTAGATACCTGTTGGGGAAGCAAACAGACAAACGTGTCGAAGGATGCGCTGAGATTGAGATTGTTCCCTTTTTCACTTAGAGGGAAAGCTTTGGACTGGCTCGAGAGGCTCCCCAACCATTCCATCACCACTTGGGATGAGTTGGATGACAAGTTTATAGCCAAGTTTTTCTCACCGGGTCATATGGCAGTATTAAGGGATGAGACGGAAGCAATGATCCAACAAACATCCTATCGGGGTATAAACACGACCAACCAATGTGTAGTAAACCAGCTAGCAGGGGGTAATTTTATGAAGCTGTCATATGCCGAGGCTTGCGATATACTTGATGTGATGGATGACACTTCCTCAGCTTGGAAAAGTCGGGCAAATATTCCCAAGTTGATCCGAATTTAATTAATATTCACAAGGAACTTCAAGACCATGGACAATCCATCGTTGAGATGACAACTACTATGAATCAACTAACAAAAGCCCAAGTTCAGCAAGTTCAAGGAACAAAGCAAGTAAATGCAATGGAAGGAGTCAATCTAATAGTCAATAAGAGGAGACAACGTGGTCAAAAAGTGCAAAGAAATCAAGATCAATATGAACAAAGTGGAAGTGGCTACAACCAAGATGATTCTTATGATGACTAAAGCGAGGAAGTTTTGTATGCCAACAACTACCAAGGACAACGGAGCAATGCTCCAAATCAACAATGGAGATTGCAAGGGAATAACCAAATTGGAGAAACCAAGGCCAAGGAAATTGGAACAGTAATAAAAACAACAACAACTCAAATAATTAGGGGAACAACAACCAGAATTGGGGTGGAAATAACAATTGGAATGGCAACAACAACAACAATTGGGGAGGTAATGGAAATCGGGGGTCGGGCTTTCAAAGGTCCCCGATGTATCAACAACCCAGCAATCCACCTCCATATTAGTCTCAAGGTGAAAGTTCTTCAAATAATGAAATAGGACGGATAGAGAATATGTTCAAATAAATGATGGAAAGGAATGTCGATCCCGATGCTCAAATTTTCTCCCACACTACTTGCATCCGCAACCTTGAAGTACAAATGGTTCAAATCTCTCAAGCATTAAATACTCGCCCTAAGAGGGCTCTACCAAGTGACATGGTAGTAAACCCGAAGGGTGGGGATAATACAGGCCATGCCATGGTGGTGACCACAAGGAGCGGTCGAGGTGGTGAAGAAAGTACCTCCAATTAAAAAAAAGTTGTGAATGATGATGTTGTGTTGAAAAATGATGATGATCCAATAGTTGATCATCAAGTGAGTGTTGAGAATTTGAACGATGAAGTGAGAATTGATATTCATGACAATGAGGATATACCAGAAACGATAGTGCCAAAAGCCAAGGCTCTTTTGCCAAGGCCTCCTCCACATTATCCTCAAAGACTTGCAAAGCAAAAGAATGAAAACCAATTCAAGAAGTTTATTGAGATGATGAAAAATTTGTCAATCAGTGTGCCCTTAGTGGAAGCTCTTTAGCAAATGCCGGGTTATGCCAAGTTTATGTAAGACTTGGTAACTAAAAAGAGATATATAGATTATTAGACCATCAAAATGACTCATCAAGTGAGTGCAATTGTTCCCTCGATGGCTCCAAAGCTTGAATATCCCATCGCATTTACAATTCCTTGTACCATTGGGAGTGCGGATTTTGCAAAGGCCTTGTATGATTTGGGCGCAAGTATAAATTTAATGCCTTACTCCGTATTCAAGACTTTGGGTATTGGTCAACCGAGGGATACTTCAATGAGATTGCAAATGGCGGATAGAACAATGAAAAAGTCACTTGGTATTATTGATGATGTTCTTGTCCGGGTCGACAAGTTTATTTTGCCTGTTGATTTTGTGATTCTCGACTGAGAAGTCGACTATGAGGAGCCTATAATATTGGGAAGGCCTTTCTTAGCAACAGGGAGGGCTTTTGTTGATGTGGAAACATGGGAGTTCACCTTCTGGGTGGCTATGAAAAGGTTGTATTCCACGTGTGCAAACCGATGAGGCAGTCGAATAGTAATGAAGTTTTCTCTTTTGTGGATCTTGTGATGGAGGTGATAGTTGATGAAACAAGTGCCATGACCAATGTGTAAGATCCTATGGAAGCTGTATTATTGAACCATGAGGATGATGAAAGGGATGGCTTGGTTGAATGTGCAAATGCCTTGCAAGGAATGGGATCCTACTCTTATGGGCCCCGTAATCTCTCCTTGGACTTGGAAAACCGGAAGACTCCACCGACAAAGCCCTCGATCGAGGATCCACTAACATTGGAGTTAAAGCCTCTTCCCTCTCACCTCAGGTATGAATTCTTAGGCCATCTTCTACATTACCTGTTATTCTTTCTGCCTACTTAACCAAAGTGCAGGTAAACTCCACTCTTGAGGTGCTTCAAAGAAGAAAAAGGCAATTGGATGGACCTTAGCTGACATTCGGGGAATAAGCCCCGCCTTTTGTATGCATAAAATTATACTTGAGGATGATTCAAAACCTTCCGTGGAACATCAAAGGATGTTGAACGAGGTTATGCAAGAGGTCGTCAAGAAAGAAATTATCAAATGGCTTGATGCAGGGGTGGTGTATCCTATTTCCGATAGTGCATGGACTTCACCGGTGCAATGTGTGCCGAAAAATGGGGGGTTATGACTGTTGTGACAAATGACAAAAATGAGTTGATCCCTACTAGGACCGTGAGTGGATGGAGGGTATGTATGGACTACCGAAAGTTGAACAATGTGACCCGCAAATATCATTTTCCATTGCCCTTTTTTGATCAAATATTGGACAGACTTGTCGGGCGTGCCTACTATTGCTTTTTGGATGGGTACTCAGGGTACAACCAGATTCTCATAGCCTTGGAAGACCAAGATAAAACTACCTTCACATGCCTGTATGGGACATTTGCATTCTCACGGATGTCGTTAGGATTGTGTAATGCACCCGCTACCTTTCAGCGGTGCATGATGGCTATATTTACGGGCATGGTGGAGGACTTCCTCGAAGTCTTTATTGATGATTTCAGTGTTGTTGGGGACTCATTTGAAGAATGCTTGGAAAATCTTGACAAGGTTATAGCCCGATGTGAAGAGACAAATCTTGTGCTTAATTGGGAAAAATGCCACTTTATGGTCGATGAGGGCATTGTCCTCGGCCATAAGATCTCAAAGAACGGAATCGAAGTGGACAAGGCGAAGATAGAAGTGATTTCAAAGATACCTCCTCCTACTTCCTTCAAGGGAGTTAGGATATTTCTTGTGCACGCGGGGTTCTATCGAAGGTTCATCAAAGACTTTTCCAAAGTGGTGAATCCCTTTTGCAAGCTACTAGAAAAGGATGCAAAGTTTGTGTTCAGTGAAGAGTGCATGAAGGCTTTTGAGCTTCTAAAGTATAAATTGGCAACCACTCCAATAATTACCGCACCTAATTGATGCTCTCTCTTTGAGCTCATGTGCAATGCAAGTGACGTTACGGTAGGAGTGGTTTTGGGGCAAAGGGTGAACAAGATATTTCACTCGGTGTATTATGCAAGCAAAAAGATAAATGATAAACATGTCAATTATACGGTGAAGGAGAAAGAGTTGTTAACTATTGTGTTCGCCATGGAAAAGTTTTGGCCTTATCTCATGGGGGCCAAAGTGATTGTTCACACCGATCACGCGGCACTCCGTTACTTGATGACCAAAAAGGACTCGAAAGCTAGATTGATGAGATGGGTTTTATTGCTTCAAGAGTTTGACCTCGAGATCATTGATAGAAAAGGAAGTGAAAATCAGGTAGTGGATCATTTGTCCCATTTACAAGAATAAGGGAGGCCCAAAGATGGTCTTGAAATTAATGATGCATTCTCGGATGAGAAAATCCTCTCCGTTTCTTTGAATGGTACACCTTGATTCGCGGATTTGCTAATTTCCTTATTACCGGCATTGTCCTGTGTGAGATCTCTTTTAACCAAAGGAAGAAACCCAAACAGGAAAATTTGGATTATTATTGGGATGAAACCTATTTGTTCAATATTTGCAATGACGAGGTGATTCGGAGATGTGTCCTTGAGGAGGATCAAATGAGTATACTTGATACTTGTCATTCCTCGCCCTACGATGGTCATCACGGTGGGGCGAGAACTGCTTCCAAGGTTCTTAGCTGTGGTTCTTATTGGCCAACCCTGTATAGGGATGCAAGTGAGCTTGTCAAGAGATGTGATGAATGTCAGAGAGATGGGGGAATATCGAAGAAGGATGAAATGCCTCTCACCTCTATTCTTGAATAACATTTTTGACATGTGGGGCATAGACTTCATGGGGCCTTTTGTGAGTTTATGTGGCAACACTTACATTCTGGTGGCGGTTGATTATGTTTCCAAGTGGGTGGAAGCCGTGGCTTTGCCCAAGAACGTGGCTCAGAGTATGGTGGTGTTCCTCAAGAAAATCATCTTCACACGGTTTGGTACTCCTCGAGAAATCATCAGTGATGGGGGGTCTCATTTCTGCAATAGGGTATTTGACACATTGCTTTCAAAGTACGGTTTCAATCACAAGGTGTCAACTCCTTACCACCCCCAAGATAGTGGACAAGTGGAGGTCTCAAACAGGGAATCAAAAGTATATTGTCAAAAACTATGAATGCAAATAGAACGGATTGGTCAAGGAAGTTCGATGATGTGTTGTGGGCTTATAGGACTGCATTTACAACTCCAATTGTGTCACGCCCTAAACCTGGGGGGCGAGACCGGTACCCAGTGCTTCACCTAACCTTGCGTACCAACTTGCGACTAAGGAACTCTGAACATGTGATGTCATACTTTGGCCATGGGCCGCATTGCAAGAAAATTGTGAATGCTGACTAAATATCAATATAAATCTGGGCCAACAAGGCCGTCATAACTACTACAACTGGCAAACCAACAGAATATACATAAAAGACCTACCAGCCCAACATATTGCACTAACTGACAAGGTATGTCTACAAGCCTCTACGGTGGATATGTTGTGATCGGAATAGCTCCCCGAGCTACTCATAACATATATACATAAATACACAAGATGTACATAAAGCTCTAGACCCGGCAACTCCAAAAGGCATGAAGCTTACCGATCAAGCTGAACTCGGGAAACACTTAATGAGGAGGTCTACTCGTCTATCTGTCTGAACCTGCACGGATGAAATGCAGTGCCCCCAAAAAAGGACGTCACTATGAAATAATGTACCGAGTATGTAAGGCAATATACTAAAAGCTGAAACTGAACTGATAATATAATAACTGAAAGTAACTGGAAGTCAAAGATAATCTGAAGATATGCTTACCTGCTGATACTGACTCAACACTCTCAATATAGTAAGTAAAGTAGCTGACCGACCCTATAAGGCTCGGTATATTTATATATAACTGCTCTGCCGTAGTAGGCTCGCTCATAGGTGCTCGGCCATACTAGGCTCTGTATCTCGACCAACTGGGCTCGCTCATAGGCGCTCAACCACATTAGGCTCGGTATGTAACTTACCATCTGATTAGAGGTTGCCCAATAGGGGCATGCCCATCGATTATAGCTCGATGGTAATGAAAATACTATAATATTGTATATATAGACTCTTTTCTCTCTTGATTGGAAGAAGAAAATATTTAATTGAATATGAAGTGCCGATAATGAGAATATTGTAACTTACAAAACTAGGAAAATATACGTAAATTCCGGGACATGAATTTTTTTTTATGCCTCGTTATCAAACTTGTGTAATTATGAGATGATGAAAAATGAAGGAAGAGCTTAGTCTTAACATACCTGGAGTAGGGAAAAACCCATATGATATTCTTGAAAAAGGTTACACCGTACTCCTTTAGAACCGCAAAATTTTACGTTGCTAATAACTCTCGTTGGAATCGCTTGGTTGCAAGAAGTTTTTGTTGAAAACTTGAAGAATGGCTACGTTCTAATTTGTATGGCTAACGTTCTTGATTGTAACATTATGATTGTACGAATCTATTCAAAATATAGAGAATGAAGTATTTTATTCAAAAAAATGATGTGTTGCTAAGTTCTGATATGAAGGCTTTTTTTATTCAAATTACTTTTACAAGTCTTGTTATTCAAAATGTGAGAAGGAGGTGTCTTTTAATAATCATGTTAGGTTTCCACATAATTCAAAGTGACTAAGATTCACTTGTTTGGAAAGTGGCTTGCTGCCACGTAATCTCTTTATTGGGGAATTTAAACTTTATCCAATAATCAATTAGGTAATATCCTGCTACCCGGTAATTAACTAATTACCCGTATAATTAAAAATTATCTCAAATTACCTAAAATACTACTCATTTTTAATATGCTTTATACATCATACTATCACGGTCATATGGTACCTTGTATGGTACTAGTCCATAAATATCGGGTATTATAGCTCGGACCGTATTTTATCCCCAAGATATCAAACTTCGACGAAACTCATTTTCTTTGATTTTCTTACTCTCTCTCTCTTTCACGAATTTACTCATCACTTATTTGAAATAGCATAATTCTTACAATCTCAAAATAATTTCATTCCCGAACTTACGTCGATTAACTTACGACGAAACTTTGACATATGAAAATGCGTGATGTAATATCTTATTCCATCAATTTACTTATGGCGTAGTTTAACGTAGGAAAACATGGGGTGTAACATCATTCCCCCTTTTGGAACATTCGTCCTCGAATGTTGACTGATGCGCTTATTATTCTCATAACTTATAGCTCTTGCGAATACTTTAATACTCTCCTTGCCATTTAGGCAACTGTTCTGTGAATAAAATCCAAAGGCCAGGGCATTCCCCTCTTTAGGCCTTTTTCCCGCACCATGACTTGTGATCGAAATCCTTCTAATCTCGTAACTGTTGCTACCTTCTATCATGCAGCCGGTACGATACTGACCTTGTTAGTGTGCCTATGTGACTCTTCTCTCCTTTTTCCTCCAACTTTTAGCTAATATCTAGGCCTTACTTTGTAAACATATACAGAGGTTAATAAGATGTCTCTCTGGGCATCTATAGGCATACTGAAGTTCTTTGCTCGGTACTTTATCGAATTCACGAATATCGCCATATTATGTTTTATACCTTCGGTTATACATCCGTGTGACTTTACTGCATCTAGGTAGGTCATACTATACTATAACTCTTACTTCGATTTATCGTTGTTGAGGTCTGCTACCAACCTCCAGGTTACTTTCATTGCTTATCCAATATGTATAAATCTATGTCCTTTAATGCTTCTACATTACCGTTCATCTTAAGAATGAAGGCCTAATCTCATCTCATACTTTATAACTTTTATCCATCCATTGTTGATTCACCTCAATATTGATCTATAATCTACCCCTGATAACTTAACCTTTTATGTAATACTGCCGCTAGGGTTCACGTCTTATCGGGGAACATCTGAAATGATTAGACTGATCCACCTAGGGTGATACCATGCTTCCATAACCGTATTTCATAGTATCCCAATGTGATTCACCTTACGTGGGTATTTTAATCCCGAACAATTCGTGAAATCCTCTTCAAGTCATTACTCAATCGAAGTCCCAAACGTCATCCTTTATCCATCACAATTACACCCTCATTCTACTACCAAGGCAGCATTTCATTTCTTCTAAATGTCATTAGTCTTAGACTCTTTTTGAGTTCATTCAGGCTATACGGGGCTCTGTATAACTTAGAGAAACCATCAGCTCTTCTTGTTTTCATGGGCTTAATCCCGAGGTCTTATTCATTCTCGTCACTTTCTCACTCGCCTTTTCTTATCCTTACTCCTGTCTTCCTAAAACCTTGTCGCTCTACCATACTTTAGCTTGCGACCTATACATACATGTTTATACTATTCGCAACCTTCCTTCAACTTGCTTGCACCATAGATTTCATTATGTTATTCTGGGACATCAAGTGAGACATCACACCGTCTCTAACTTCTCCTTACTCTTTTGGCTAAATCTCTCGGTACTTAGAAACCATAGGCTGGAAGGTACGCCACTGATGCTGCCGCTATCATTCCTGGATACTTAATCCCATCACTTCTAACCTTCTATCCGAAGTATGGACTATTCACGATCTTCTGACCTTGAGTATCTCGTATGTTGTTCACATTTACCTTACTTACCTTAAAACCTCGCATCGTATCTTCTATCTCTTTCATGATCTCCCTTCCACATAGGTATAATTCACGTCCATAACTTGAAGCTATATTATAACACTTGCACCTCTGGTGCATACATAATCCGGTGGGAGCTTCGTACTGACTTCTTATAAGGCTAGTACTTTTCTAACCGGCTTTATCGTAGGGCCGTTATAAAATATGTTTGTTGTACTATCCCTTTTTACTTCTGATATTAGGAGTGATCCTGTAATGTTCTCAATCACGATGTCCGTAATTTCCTAGGTCCAATAATCAAACTCCTGATTTACCTAGGTGATGTAATTCTTTAGTTTCCTCTTTCCTCTGATCAACCTTTATGTAGGCTTAAGCTATCTTCCGATCTGCGGCTCATGTGTTAGTTATTACTTTATCCCTTCAAGGATGCTATGGAATATCCATGATTCAATCTTCTAACAGTTTGATCCTTTGCATATGACCTAGGTTCAATTCTTTCATTTAACTTAAACCAAAATCTTCTACGGCTATATGATTGTCAACATATATGTTGCATGGATAATACTCCGAACTCTTAAGTGCGTTCATAACATAACCAACTCTGGATCATTAATTGAATAATTCATTCCATTCCTTCTCAGCTTTCTTTAAATGTAGGTAATTACTTTTCCCTATCTTTTTGCCCCCTATTTGCGCGCTTACTTAGCTTATCTTAGTGCCCACACATGGAATTCCATACAACTCATATGATCATGAATATTACTTCTGAGTTTACTTCCATGTTCATTAGCCACGGTAGGTGCCATTTTCTTATGGAGTGCGTATAATGTTGTTATGAGACTGTTGTTGCATGGCCATTTCCTCTTTAGGTCACTGTGCTTAGGTTGAAGCCTTCTTCCTTATTTCCTTAGCTAGTCTTTCGTTATAGTACTTAGGGAGAACCTTTGACTCTCGTAAAACTATGAGCTTATTATGGACTTTTTTGATGTTCTTCCTTGCCTATAATCATCCGTAGTTGCTTACCTTCGTGCCCTTGTGCTTGTAGGGTTGCTTCTGAACTGATATTTTGACCGCCTTCCCAATGACACTTTCTTTTATCCCTGTAACACTCATACGGTACCTTTAACTATCCCGACTCCTATTTGAATATATCTCAAGTATTATAATGGCATTACTGCGAGGCTGAATTCTCCATGTTAGGGTTACTACATTTATCTTGCATGATCTGCTGATTTGTCTGTAATTTTTTGTCTAGTCATGACTAGGCTCTTCCTGAATCAACTACTAACTACTCGTCTGCCCATTCTCACGTACTGGTGCCTTATCTTTCTTGGGTTATTTCCTTGCCTTAACTTTCCTCACGTACTGGTGCCTTATCTATCAACAACATCCTGGACAGGAACCCTTACTTCCTTTTTTTGGACGTCGTGCTTACATTATGTTCTGGAATCATAGCATATCTGTAACATTTGGATAAGTGCAATCTCATCCCTTTCTTATTTTTATCGCATTCTTCCTTTATCATTCCATATTCCCCCTTTAGGGGAATACTAAGACTTGGAGCTATGACGACCTGTCTATAGATGTTTTTCATCTTCATCTTTGGCGTCCTTTCACATCATCAATAACCCTTACTCGCCTTGTGGTAATCCTTATGTACCAAGGATAACAAAATTCCTCACTCGCGATGGTGACACTTAGCATAACTGGCACATACCGTCCCTTAAGATTAACTTTGCTCATATTGCTTGCTTTAGGGAAGCGTCTCCCTGAATGACCATTCTCCGAATTCATCATGGACCTTCTTCTGTTGTCCATTCTATTATTGCCGAAATGCAATATGAAATTCTCATGATGCTGACTATTATCAAATTACTCAGTTCTTAATTCATGTTTAGTTCATCTTGTTCACCGGTCCATACTGATTTTTATTACTCTGGATCTAACTTTCCCTTATATTAATCACGTTAGAGTCGTGAACTTATTTCTCGAAATGAGGATATGACTGTATGGCCTATACTCTTTTGTTGTCTTAAGGTCCATCATCTCCCGTCTCTTTCTTCATTTGACTATAGATTATGTAACACTCTACTGTTGCCATCCATGTATCACATATCAGTCGTAATGCTTCACTATCCCTCTTCGTACTTCTCTGCTAATATTAATATTTCTCACTTTATCCTGAAAACTTTAACAAGATATTCTTTCGCTTTTTACCTTCCCGTGCTTCATCTACTGGCTCTTCGGGCTGCCTAAAATTCTCCCTCTACTAGGGACGGGAGCCATACTAATATTTATCCCTTCAAGGTTTCCAGTTCCTATCTTTGTAGTACTCATATCTAGCTGTACTATTTTAGTGTGCACCATCTGGGTGTCTCACAAGGAGATCTATTAGCACCTTTGTAATATCCTTCGGATATGTCAACTAACGCAAACCATCCATTCATTATTTTGGGTTACTCTAACCCCAGCCAGATCCTACTATCATGTCCTTCTTTTAAACCGTATCCATTAGCTCCCATAGGGCATGACCGAGATAGGTGTGGCCGATTGTACATACATCTATTATTGTTGAAGGTAATTCAAAATGTTTATATCTCCCTTCCTGAATGGTAAATAATTATAATCTTTATTAACTGGGTACCTCATACCCTTCTTCACCTTGCTTCTTTTAATTGCTGCAACTCGTGTCTAACTTTTGATTCCATTATTCCTTTTTACCGTAAGAATGGATAAGTATTCTTTCCTAAAAGCTCCTTATCAAGAACCGTACACCTTTTAGTACAAGCATGATCTTCTGAAAACCTCTCATTTACTCATCATAAGCAAGATGCAAAATCGAATTCCTCTAGCTCAACACTTCCACAGCTATATCTCTTATTGATCGTCTTTCTGAATGTAGGAATCATCTTATTACGAATAGAAGTTCGGGATTTGAATTCTTATAAGTGAGCTCTACCACACGATCTAGAGTAAGAAGAAAGAGTGACTGTCCTAAATGCCCTGTAGCCTCTTGCTTATAAGTGTGGTGCACGACACACCCATAAACAAGACTCTACTAGACACGGCTTGTGGATTACCTAGGACAGAACTGCTCTGATACCACTTTTGTCACGCCCCGAACCTGGGGGGCAAGACCGGCACCCAATGCCTCACCTAACCTTGCGTACCAACTTGCGACTAAGGAACTCTGAACATGTGATGTCATACTTTTGGCCATGGGCCGCATTGCAAAACAACTGCGAATACTGACTAAATATCAATATAAAGCTGGGCCTACAAGGCCGTCATAACTACTACAGCTAGCAAACCAACAAAATATACATAAAAGACCTATCAGCTCAACATATTGCACTAACTGACAAGATATGTCTACAAGCCTCTACTAGTGGATAGACTATGATCGGAACATCTCCTCGAGCTACTCATAACATATATACATATATACACAAGATGTACATAAAGCTCTAGACCCGAACTCCGAAAGGCATGGAGCTTATCGATCAAGCTGAACTCGGCCAACACTTAATGAGGAGGTCTACTCGTCTGTCTGTCTCATGAAATGCAGCTCCCCCAGAAAAGGGACGTCAGTACGAAATAATGTACCGAGTATGTAAGGCAATATACTGAAAGTTGAAACTGAATTGATAATATAATAACTGAAAGTAACTGGAAGTCAAAGATAATCTGAAGATATGCCTACCTGCTGATACTAACTCAACTCTCTCAATATAGTAAGTAAAATAGTTGTACGGCCCTATAAGGCTCAGTATATTTATATATAAATGCTCTGACGTAGTAGGCTCATTCATAGGCGCTCGGCCATACTAGGCTCTGTATCTTGACTAACTGGGCTCGCTCATAGGCGCTCGGCCACAGTAGGCTCTGTATGTAACTTACCATCTGATCAGAGGTTGCCCAATAGGGGCCTGCCCATCGATTATAGCTCGATGGTAATAAAAATACTATAATACTGTATATACAGACTCCCTGCTCTCTTGACTGGAAAAAGGAAATATTCAATTGAATATGAAGTCCCGATAAGGAGAATATTGTATCTTACAAAACTAGAAAAATATACGTAAATTTCGGGACATGAATTTTTCTTTATGCCTCGTTATCAAACTTGTGTAATTATGAGATCATGCAAAATGAAGGAAGAGATTAGCCTTAACATACTTTGAGTAGGAAAAAATTCGTATGATATTCCTGGAAAAGATTGCACCGTACTCTTTTAGAACCGCAAAATGTTACGTTGCTAATAACTCTCGTTGGAATCGCTTGGTTGCAAGAAGTTTTTGTTGAAAACTTGAAGAATAGCTACGCTCTAATTTGTATGTCTAACATTCTTGATTGTAGGAATGGTTAACATTCTGATTGTAGGAATGTATGCAAAATATAGAGAATGAAGTGTTGTATTTAAAAAAATGATGTGTTGCTAAGTTCTGATATGAAGGCTTTTTTTTGTTCAAATTACTTTTACAAGTCTTGTTATTCAAAATCTGAGAAGGAGGTGTCTTTTAATTATCATGTCAGGTTGCCACATAATCCAAAGTGACTAAGAGTCACTTGTTTGGAAAGTGGCTTGCTGCCACGTAATCTCTTTGTTGGGGAATTTAAACTTTATCCAATAATCAATTAGGTAGTATCCCGCTATCCGGTAATTAACTAATTACCCGGATAATTAAAAATTATCTCAAATTACCTAAAATACTACTCATTTTTAATATACTTTATACATCATACTATCACGGTCATATGGTACCTTGTATGGTACTAGTCCATAAATATCGGGTATTATAGCTCGGACCGTATTTTATCCCCAAAATGTTAAACTTCGACGAAACTCATTTTCTTTGATTTGGTTACTCTCGCTCCTTCACAAATTTACTCATCACTTATTTGAAATAGTATAATTCTTACAATCTCAAAATAATTTCATTCCCGAAATTACATCGATTAACTTACGATGAAACTTTGACATACGAAAATGTGGGATGTAATATCTTATTCCATCAATTTACTTATGGCGTAATTTAACGTATGAAAACATGGGGTGTAACAAATCGGTATGTATCCGTACCGGTTGGTGTTTGAGAAAGCGTTCCATTTGCCGGTTGAGCTAGAACATAAATCCATGTGGGCCTTGAAGAATTTAAATCTTGACTGGGATGTTGCAGAAAATCTCCGGGTGGAACAACTCAAGGAGCTAGATGAGTTCCGGTTTCATGCCTATTCAAGCTCATCATTTTACAAGGAGAAGATGAAATACTTGCACGACAAATATGCTCGAAACAAGGAATTCAAGGAGGGTGATTTGGTCCTTCTCTTCAACTCCCGATTACATGTGTTTCCGGGAAAGCTTAAGTCCAAATGGAGTCGCCCCTTCGAAGTAGTGCATGTAACACCCTTTGGTGCTCTTGACTTGAAAAACAAAAATGGTGAAATCTTCAGGGTTAATGGGCACCGAGTGAAGCATTACTTGGGAAAGTTTGATGACAACCACATGGTGGCCTTGATCAAGTTCCAATGATGATGGTAACTTGTGTCGTGCCGCGGCGTTAAATCAGGCGCTTCTTGGGAGGCAACCCAAGTGTTTTTTTTTATTTCTTTTTCATTTTCTACTTAGATTAGGCTCTATTTTGAACTAAATGGTTGTGAGATGTGTGTAGGAATTGTTTGTGCAGTGCAGGACTGTTGCTGAAAAAATTTGGCTAAGGATGGGAATTACGCTGACCGCACTCAAAATTTCGCGGTCAGCGGAAGCTTTTTCGCGGGGGCGTAATTGTGCAGCAGACGCGGACTTGAAAATTCTAGAATATCAACTCTCTGGAGTTGAATCCGCGTCCGCGGTGGTTATTTCACGGTCAGCGGTGCTCTTTCGCGGCCGCGATTGTTTTTTTGCTCTCAGCAAAGTTGTCCCAACAACAACATTTCAAAAGAGTAAAAGCACGGACCACGATGGAATTTCGCGGACTACGCCCAGGTAGGTCAGTGAGCCCTTGTGCTTTAAGTATGAATAGACGGACCCATCTCCTTTTACACTTTTCGAACCCTTCGCTCCTACAACCATCGTCTACTGTTCACACTCTCATCACTAAATTTCAATCTTCTTCTACTATACTAATCAAGAGTAGTTCCTACAACAAATCACACAACTGGTATGTTCAATTTTGGATTAATTTAGTTTCTTCTCTTTCTTTTATTTTTAGTTCTACTTTTTCTTTGTTTTAGATTAGGGTTAATACATGCCAATAATCAAAATCATGCTTAACTGAGGCTTAAACTTAATGTGTAATTGATTTTCATGCCTAATGGGGGATATGGTTGCTCACTATACCTGGAAATTGCCTAATTTTTCATCTTAGTGAAAACCCTAGGTCGTAAGTCTTTCTTCAGTGCCTATGCATTTTGAATTCCAAGGACCGCGACCCAAATTTTGCGGTCCGCGCTCATAAGTGTGTCTGTGCTAAAATTGGATGACTGTTCGCGACCGCAAAGGTTTTTACACGGTTAGCGGCTACCATTATGCGGCCGCGCTTATAATTTCACGGACCGCGGTACTGAGCTTCAGAAAGTTACTTAATTATGTCTGCGGTCGCGTTCGTTTTTACGCGGTCAGTGTTTGATGCTTCGCGGCCGTGCCCAGTGTTTTGCTCTCAGTGGTGACTCAACTTCAGAGACTGGGTAGTTTGAACCCTAGTCTTTCGTGGTCGCGACCCTTTTTACACGGACCGCGGTGGTCATTCCGCGGCCGCAACTCTTTTTTCGCTGTCAGCGGTCCCTTGCTCTATGGATCACTGTGATCATTCATCTGCTTTCATTTAATAATTCATTGAACAACATTACTAATGAGCTTTCGCTGACCGTGTATGTAGATAATGGTTAGATCTCGTGGTGGTCCGAAAAAACAACAAGGGAGGGGAGAATCCTCCCGGCGCCGGGGGAGAGGAAAACAAACTGCACCCCTAGCTCCTCCAAGAGTCATTGGGAAGAAACAAGCTCTCCGGAGACCCACTCCCGACTCTTCGGAGACCAGTGAATATGTCGCCTCCTGGGAGATTTATGAGGGGGAAGTTGCCCAAACCCAACAAGAGGCACAATCCCAGCCTTTACACCTCGTCAATGAATCTACCTCCTTATCTGGGTCGTCTAAGGGCCCAGAAGGAGGTAGCGAGACTCCGACACCACCTTCCCTAACTACTGCAACTCCAGACTCTACAACGGCTCCAGTTAATGTTGATAGTGACGAGGATGTCCCGGATGACATGAGAGGTGGTGAAACCCGGGTTGGGGGTTTGGTGAGATCAAGGAACCCGGCAGTGTGGCAAGATAGATTCGTCAGTGAGAAAGCCTACCACAAGTTTCGGGAATGGTGGCCTTAAAGGTCACTCACACTTGAGAGGGATTTCATAGAGCGAGATATTCTACCCCACAATCCCAATGTCAAGAGGCAATTCAATGAAAGGATGGGGTGGAAGTTCTTCACCAGCAAGCTACCGGAGGCCAACAAGTACTTGGTCAAGGAATTTTATGCTAATGTCTTCCACATCAAAAAGGGCACATATTTGACCAAAGTACGGAACCGGAAGATTAAATTTGATGGCAAGTCGCTGATGAGTATGCTGGGTTCGATGATGTGGATGAATCCCTCTATATGGAGAAGGTGGCACTGGATGAGTTAGCACGTCAATGGCTTGCATCAGTGATAGCCATTCCTGGGACTACTGCAGCTTGGCTTACACCTGGAGTTCTAATTTTAAGGAACGCCCTGAACTTTGAAGAAAATGGGTGGTCCACCTTCATGTGCAACCGGATAGACCCCTCTTAGCATGATAGTGATATCCCGGTCTCCAGGGCGATTATTATGGCTTCTATCATGGCGGGGTTCCCGATAAATATGGGGAACATTATGGCCAGAGTCATTAACAGAGCTATCAGGAAGGATGAGAGATTATACCCCTACCCAAACTTCCTCACCATGTACTTAGAGGACCAGGATGTAGAATGTAGGAATTTTGATACGAAAGTGAAGCCAAAAAGGCCTTTCTCCTAGTACAGCCTTCAGGGTCCAGACAACCCCAAGTCCAAAGGCAAAGCCACTACCTCTGTTGGCCAGCCTGAAGAGCCAAGGGTAGTGGCCATTAGATCTGAGCCATCCACAGCCGAGGGTTCATCTGTTGCCAGTCCACATCCATTTTCAGGGCCATCTACCTCTATCCCACCTTCTATGCCCTCTTCATCAGCTTACTCTCAGACTGCACTGAGGGTTAATCAGACTTTGGCCAGCATCAAATACTGGATGCAGGTAGCTAGTTCAAAGCTATCTGCCTTATCCAGTGTCGTCTCAGCTCAGACAGTTCCAACACAGCTCCAGATGCCTCAATCAGTGGAGGAATCATTGAAGACTATCCTTGACAACCAAAAGAAGATTCTGGAGTCTCTGGATACTCGTGAGAAGGTGATCAAGAAGCTGGGTAAATAGGTGAGGAAGATGAAGAAGAGTCAAGAGACTTTGAAAAAGGAGGTGGAGAAACTTACTTTCGTCAGCGACATTCCTATGGATCTCCTTATAGGAGAGACTGCCCCTGCAACACAGACAGCACAACCAGCACATGTACTAGAGCAGGAGGCTGACAGAGAGCCGGTGAAGAGAGTGGTGATACCCCAGACTGAGGACTTGGAGATTGAGCTAGAAGATGCTGAGGGAGGTGATGAGTCTGCACAGCCACAGGACCCCGTCAGTGACCCCATGCATACAGAGACCTCATAGGGAGTTTTCTTTACTCTCTATCCCTCCACTATTCTAATTTTGCTTTTAGCATTGAGGACAATGCTAATTTCTATTTTGGGGTGGTCTTATTTGGATTGGTTGATTTTGATGACTGGTTTGTAATGACTCTGATATTGTTTTTCTTTATTTTTACTGATCGTATTTTCGTTTTCGTTATTTTGCACTTTTGGTATGTATTTAACTTTACCATTCCATGTATATAGTCATCCCTATTTTGTGTATATTCATTTCAATCCCCTATTGTACATATTTATTTTACTTTCCTCACTTTACTTTATAACTTCTTTAGTAATTTTCCTTAATATCTTAGCTTCTTATTTCCTTTAGTAATTTTCCTTGAGTTTTTATCTTCTTTTTATACTTTTGCGTGATCAATAAGCCTTTGGTTTTTTTAATGTCACGGTTCTTTCCAAAGGTGGAATTTGTGTGAACCGGGTGGCTCTTCCCAATGATGGATGGCGTGACAACCTTCTTAACGGATTGAGTCTGTTTTTCTTTTTGCTTTGATATATAGTAGTAATGAATAAAAGTGGCTCAAGTAGGCTTCACTTGGTACTAACACATTTACCTTTGACCTCATGGTTAGAGACAAGTTTGTTGACAAGATTAGCTCTACTTGTGACCTTTAGACTCTTGAGTTGACATCAAGTGGTTTCGGTGAATCATCTGTGAACTTCAATCTTAGCCAGGGTTGTTGTGGGCCCTCGACTCTATTCTCTTTAACAATCCGGTAGCTTGAGAGGTGAGGTATTGAATTTCAAGTCCAAGTCCCGTGCCAACAAGTCTAGAACTTGCCCTGAATGTTTGTCTTGGCGAAATTCTAAGTGTAGCTCGACTTGAGAAGTGATTATAGGCCCTCTTTTGTCCCATTTTGAACTTTGAAAACTTCCATAGCCTACCAATATGATATCCCTAGTCAACCTCCTTTGAGCCTAAGTCTTTTTCATTCAATAACCACATTACAAGCCTTTATCCGTTTTTCAATGACCTTCTCTTGGCACCCAATCTTTCCTTAGAATTCATGTTGAACAATAGGCAAAAATCATAAATTTGGGGAGAGACAATGAACTTCAAGTGATAAAAGGTTCAAAGAACAAAAAGAATTGATGAGAAAGAGAGGCAAGGAAAAGGATGAAAAGATAAAAAGAAATATGTCAAAAAGAAAGAAAAGTTTGAAGGGATTCAAAATGAACAATGTTGAAAGGAATGGAAGGTTGAAAAAAGGAGAAAATGATAATCATGAGTAAGAAAGAGTGACGATGTGTCTATTTAGTTCCCCTAAGGAAGAAGAATATGACTCAAAGAGTCAAAAAGATATGAGCCGAAATGAGAAAATGGAGTGCTTAAGGAAGGATGAACCCATCATAGTTCGTTATGTCCTACCTTGATTCAAAAAGCCTTCATTGAATCCCACTACAGACTTATAGGATTTCAAGTTGAGTGAGCTTACATTAGTGGTGATTTACATGAGGGGCTAGCTTATGGTACCTAGAGTCGGACTTGTGACATTCTTTTGAGAGCGATGAACGCACTTCTTTACAATCCCTATTTTGAGTGTCATATTCTATAAGGTGAGATTAGCTCATGGAGAGTAGAGGAAGAGGAGTCTGGGATCCACAGTGACTTATGTGAGAGAGCAAGCTTCCTTGATGAATTGAGTCAACTCTTGATGCTCTTGCGTCACTCTAGAACTATGGAACTCAAAAGGTCATAACATGATATTGTTGATAATGCATTTGTGTTGAGGGTAATTGTTAGTCCCAATTGATGCTTGATGAAGTCACCTTAGGACAACTAAATTTTTCTTTCTTTTTCTTGTGGAGGTGGGAATTACCTTGTTTGCTTGAGGACAAGCAAAATCTTAAGTTTGGGGGAGTTGATAACTAGGGATTTTAGCCTATTATTTGCTCTCTTTTGCTTAGGTTTTGGGTCAAAAATGCATAAAGGTATTCCCGAAAACTAACTTAATGTGCTTGCTTGTAGGGTTTGGTCAAAATGAGGCAAAGAAGCCAAAATAAGCTCATGAAGGAGTCAAACTTGCACAAACCAAAGGTTGTAATAGGACTGCTGATCGTGATGAAAAAGTGTGCCCGCGTTGGGTTCACCGCTAAGGCAGATACTATTACGCGACCCACGATATTGATGTTCAGAGAAGCTGCATTTAAGTACAAACATTGCCGCTGGCCACGTTCAAATTACGCGGCCACGTATTGGTCTAACGCGGACGCGAAGGATATTCTGCTTAGAGCGCAACTTGAGGTTCAGATACCCTACAGGTCGAGTTTAATTGAGGAACGCGGTCCGCGAACAAAAATACAAGATTGCGATTGAAGCTAACACGGACGCGAATGAATTTATGCGGTACGCAAAAACTAGTCCAACCCAAGCCCAGATTTGAAGAAACGCGGACTGCGCTCGTTATTGCACAACCGCGGAAGTCCAAGCGCGGACACACCTATTATTACGCGGTCAGCGAAACCTCCGTAGGGGTTTTTTTGTCCAGAAATTTCAGCTGTGTATAAATAGATCTTTTTGACATTTTTAGGAAAAGTTTTGTATCAGGGAACACGTGAACAGCCACACTTTACCGTTTTGAGTAATTTAAGAGTAGTGTTAGCTTCTATCTTTAGGTTTTATTCTTGTATTTGAATTTTATGGCTTATATTACATCTTCATATTTGATTTCTACCGTTATTATGAGTAGCTAGACCCAATAGCTAGGGTTGTGACCCAACCCTAGTGTGGCTAATTAATGGGTCTTGAGTTTTAGGGCTTAATTGTTTATGGGTTAGTGATATTTAGCTTATTTCATGCTTTAATTGTAGAATTGGTGGTTGCAAACACCGATTCGTGCCTTTATGACTTAGGCTCTTCTTCAGAAAGAGGGACTAAGTCTAGGAAAAGCGGCCACCAAGTAATTGGGGTGAATTCAAGGGATTGATAGCCCCAATTAAAGGGTTAAACCTAGAGATAGTAATATCCGACTTGAGCCAATTTCACTTGCATTGCTTGAACACCCATTTGGGCTTGAGAAAGCCAAAGCGGGCAAAGTCACTCAAACTACCGAGAGGTATAGAGTGAGTATTTATGTATGAAGGTCATATCATGACCCCAATCATAACAGGCTAGTCCTAGACTCTCGACCCCATTAGATACTTGCCTAGGCGGAAGTGTAGATAGCATCGAGAAGAGTGTTCAAACGAATAATCCATCATATTTCAATAAAAGCCAACAATGATTCAATAATCCCTCAAGGGCCGTACCATTCAAGTACTTCCACAAATTTCACATTTTATCAGTAACACAAGTATAGAATCCACCACCTCAAATATCAACCGTAGCAAGGTAGTAGTGATTATGCATAGAGATGAACCAAACTAGACACATCAATGTATTCTCAGAATTCTATCAAATTTGATCAAGTGATATTAGGCTAAGTCTTGATTACTAAAATTTTATACTACGTTCTTAATATCGGTAAAACAGGTAAGGCATGAATTAAGGAAATTACGAAATTCTACAAAACACAATTATAGCACAATCTACCCCCGAGCATGGTTAACCCCAACACATACATATATTCTCATCACCTCATATATGTATCACCCCTGCGTGTGTAAAACAATAGCAATTAGGAGGAAAATTCCCTCAACAAAGTTAGGCAAAACACTTACCTCGAATAAGTCAATTACAATACCGAGCAAGCCAAGCGATGCTCCAAAAATGCCATCACGTACGTAGTGATCTCCGAACATCTCAAAACTAGCTAAAAGCAACTCAAATACATCTGTTGACCCAAGTCACTGCATGGTTTTCAAGATTGACAAATGCCTACTCAGTTGAACCAGGTCCATCAGGGCAAACATACTCGAACGAACCCATTGGCACAAGAACCGTACATGCACAGGAGATAAACATGATATGTGAATTATCCATGAACTAAGAGGTTGTCTCCTAATGCAAAAGGTTGAAAATTGATAAGAGGTTAGAGTTCGAGTTCAGCAAGGACAAAAACAAAGGAAGGAAGTTGAGATAAACACAAACTCTTCCACCAAGGAAGAGTTGCATTAGAACTAAGCAAGAACATCTCAACTTCTGGCGCTATATAATGTTGAAGTATTCCTACTGAAGAATTGATCGCACAAAGACAGAACTGAAGCAAGAACTGAAAGCAAAATTGCCAGAGAAATTTTGCAAGTAGAATCCTTGTGCGACACAAAGGCTACTGACCAGCTAGAAGAACCAGTTCCATCTGTTTGTCTTTCGAGTCTAGTTGGTTGTAGTAGGTTATTTAATATTGTATCATTCAACTTTATTAGAAGCAATTGTAATAGGTACACACTGTTCAAGTTAGAGTTAACTTGAAGCTTCTACCAATTAGCTAGAGGTTAGTTTGCTACAAAGGGACTAGAGTTAGTCCTAGGTTTACAAAAGAGTTTATTTTGTAAATGTTGTTTGGCTCAGAGTTGTAGTGAAGAGTTTGGGAAAATACTACGGAGGAGTAGATCGTGGTTTTTTCACCTTTTGAGCCAGGTGTTTTCCACGTAAAAATCTCTGTATTTTTTCTTTACTGCATTTATTATTCCGCACCAGTAGAATTTGGAACACCAAGAAGAACCATGTTCTTATATTGAGACAGCACTCAAAAATTGGACACCACACAAATCACCCCCCCCCCCCTTGTGTGGTATTGAAGTATAAAACATCAATTGGTATCAGAGCGGGTCATCCTTGAAAAGGCTAACACCTTGGAAAAGATCACAATGAGTGCACCACCTGGAAACTGGGAGGGTCAATCAACTGCAAGGCCACCACTCTTCAATGACCAGTATTACTCTTGGTGGAAGAATAGGATGAAGAACTACCTGATTGGAGAAGACTATCAACTCTGGGATATAGTCATTGGTGGTCCTCTAGCTACGATGAAGAAAACTGCTGAAGGTGTAGATGTACCAAAGACTAGAGCTGACTGCACTACTAAGGATCTGAAGAAATGGGAGAAGAATGCAAAGGCCAAGAAGTGGCTAGTGTGTGGACTGGGTCCAGACGAGTATAGTAGAATCCAAAGTTGCACCACTGCCAAAGAAATCTGGGATACCTTGCAAGTAGCCCATGAAGGAATACCTCAGGTAAAAAGATCAAGAGGTACTCTACTATACTCACAATATGAAAACTTCACTATGAAAGAAGGAGAGACAATCCAAGAGATGTACACAAGGTTCACAACCTTAACAAATGAACTTAAGTCTCTTGGTAGAGTCATTCTTGAAGAGGATAAGGTAGAGAAGATCCTGACAAGGGTCTTACTAATCTCATGGGAAAGCAAAATCACTGCTATCCAGGAATCCAAAAATATGGCAACCCTCAGATTGGATGAACTAATTGGAAACCTTACTGCCTATGAACTTAGAAGGCAGACAATGAAAATGGATAGTCTAAAGAAGGAGAGGATTCTAGCACTGAGAATCACTGAGGGAGCAGATCTTGAGGAAGATGAGATGGACATGATTACCAAAGAATTCAGAAACTTTCTCATAAGGAAGAAGGGAATCTCTAGAGGAGGAAATTACAACAAAGCAAAAGCTCCAGAAAGGCCAACCAACGAGGGATGCTACAAGTGTGGAAAGACTGACCACCTTATCAAGAATTGTCCTCAGTGGGAAGTGGAATGTAAAAAGGAGAGATATGAAAGAAGGAACAAGAAGAAGGAACTGGTCCAACCTAAGAAAACCACAACAAAAGTTATGGTTGCTGCTTGGGGGGAAAGTTCAGATGAAGAATCAGAAGATGGTTAGAATGAAGATCAGGCACTCATGGAAATTGGAGAATCCGATGAGGAATCACATGAAGAAACAGAGGTAAGTATCTCCCATCTTAAAAATAAAATAAAGTTCCTATATAAGGAAAAACTCTATGAGTTGCTACTTGATTCCATGGATGATTCTGAAGAAACAACCAAAGAGAAGGAACAACTCTCTAAAGAATGTGAAATGTTAAAAGCAAAATGCATGAACCTGGAAATCAGAGTAAGTGAATCAGAAAAGAAAAACATTGTCTTGTTGAACCAGGTTTATCCACTTGAAACTGAGATTCTAGAACTAAAATCTGAAAATTTAAAGCTAAAGCTAGGATCCAGTAAAAAGGTTGTTGATCATTCTCATATCATGTTAGAAGAAAATGTGGGAAAACTAGAAGATAAGATGTATGCCAAGGATGAACAGATAAGAACACTTAAAGAAGAACTTGGCAAAGTCAAACATGAATTAGATCGAACTTGTAAATGGAATAAATCCTTTGATGCCTTGACATGGCTTCAAGAGAATTATAGTAGCAACCGGAGAGGGCTTGGCTTTGGGAGTCAATTGCGCAAGTGGGATCCCAAAAGAAAGTATCTCACTCTCCCTGAGAATAAAATATACACCCACTGTGGTAAGACTGGCCACTACAAAATTGAGTGTACTGCAAAAGAGCAGGCCAGTCGAAGAAATGAGAGTTTTGTTAAAAAGAAAAACTGGCTACCAAATTGGGCCAGAAAAAGCTTGATTCATCCATTCTCTCATAGAAAAGGACCCAAACTAGTTTGGGTTCTTAAAACTAACC
>ML401857.1:75372-104415 GCA_005239525.1 Nicotiana knightiana
CCTTGTGTGGTATTGAAGTATAAAACATCAACATCAATTAAAGCCCAAGAAAATATTTCCAAATGATAAAGATCGAATCCTAAATCAAATCCCAAATCTGGCCAAAAATCACACTAGGGCCTACGCCTCGGAACCCGATAAAACTCACAAAATCCGACAACCCATTAAATTACGAGTTCAACTATACTAGTTTCACTCAATTATGACTCCAAATCGATGTTCAAAACTCAAAAAATCATATTATGAAACTTTAGACAAACCCCCCCAAAATTTCACTTTGAAATCATCAACCAAATCCCAAAAATGAAGATGGATTCATGAAATATAACCAAAACCGAGTAGAGAACACTTACCCCAATCCATATGGTGAAAATATCCTCTAAAATCGCCCAAATACGAGCTCTCCAACTCAAAATATGACCGAGTGAACAAACCCTAGTTTTGTATATTTTTCTACCAGCTATTCTGCCTCGTTTCTCATGCCAAACAATCTCGAGACTCACTTTTTATGCCTCAAATAGACTCCTTGTGAAATTATATTCAAGTTAGGATTTTGAATCACTCAATTTGACCTTATAATGAATGAGATATGTAGCTTTTAATATTTGCAAATAGTGCAGATTTTTAAATACGCCGTCAGTGGCAATTTCGTAATTAATCTGAAAAAGATCTAGTAACCCAATTTTTAGTAAAATGACCATAAATTCCTCATACGATATCCAAATTCGACAATTATTTTTGCTATGGATCCGTAATTACGATACGATCTAATGCTCCAATCAAAACAGAAATCGGAGCTCGTTTTCTTAATGTGGTACCATTCATGCTTGAAGAAACGACGTCGAAACATAAGAAAAACGAGCGCAACGCAGCCCAAACCTATCTGAAACTCACCCGAGCCCCTCGGGATCACGTCCAAACATACCAACAAGTCCCATAACATAAAACGGAGATACACGAGCCCTCAAAATACCGAGCAAAGTGCAGATACACAAAACGACATGTCGGGTCGTCACATTCTCCACCACTTAAACACACGTTCGTCCTCGAACATGCCAGGAGTCTTTCCAAAGCTACCAAATCACGGTGTAACCTTACTGGGCATAAACCCGGGGTGATCCCACATCACTCTAATCAACATAAACCTTCCAACACAACATAACTGGAGATCCTTATTTCAACCTTGGTCCTTAAACCTTAGAACTCAATCTCTATCATCCAAAATTCATTAAAAGACCTGAATCCCACATCCAGATACTGTATAAGTCTGAACCAGTTGTACCAAATCATGACACTCACAGTAGGGACTGCTGACCACCATTACCCCCCAAAATAAATCCAGCGCTGATAGCAAATCTCATATCGATTAGAACCTCGCAAAACCTTCATACCCTACCGGTTATGAAAGAAACACGCATAACCGCTTAACCACTCATCTGATCAATAAGCCAAGAAACTCACTCGCCCGACCAGGGCCATTGTCCACATCCTCAACAAAATATAGTGTTATTCTTCCAAAACTTCCTCATCCCAATACAATAGCGCAAATCTCAGGTCTCAAAACCTCATCTCAGCCAATACGAGCAGCCGCACCGACAAGCTTCAACAATAAACATATGGAGCCACACACAACCCGGTTGCGTACACTACCAAGTAGAAATAAGGAGCCACATTTCATCACTGTACCATTGCGGCATGCAACCCGATCCCATCATATCAATCCATACAGGGTACCCATTGATCCATAATACTCGGGCTCACCGATCACATGTGCGTCAACATCGAGCACAATAGAATGCAAAAAACATAACTGTGGGGAAATCATTAGGAACAAATAATACTGAGAAAGACAAGCACAACTGTGGTGCAATAAGATAAACAACATCACAAGGCCACCTCACCCACAGTTCCATGAGGCCCAAAACGAATCATAATATGCGTGAGAAGAATCATGTAACCCTCACAACCCATCGTAGCATAAGAGAGAGACATATAACATAAACCAAGGCGCGAATAATATCCATTTCGCCCGATGATATACATGTGGCAACAACTGCGCAAGAGTAAGAAACCGAGTCTGATACAGATTACACACCCTCACTAGGCTCAAAATAATCCCCAAACCTAATTCCGGTCATCCCCAAACATGTAATGAACCTTCCAAAAGTCTATAGCAACCTTTCCATAACACCTACCATTAATCATCCAATCTTCTACACTCATTCACAACTCGCAATCAAGGAATAGTCTGCCAAAAAGAATATTCAGTCTCTAAGCCTCACGAATACAAGAATTTTCATACCCAGTCTCAACACCGCTTCTCAAATAGCTGACACGTAATTCATACTCCATCATATCACGGAGAATCACCCATAAGTCTAAACACAATGTGCTTGCCAACAGGCGAACTCTACTTCGATGGGAATATCATAGTGCTAACAAGACTTCAAACACCCGAAATTGTCCGAGACATCAAGAACTCGTATCCTTACCTCCAAAACTAAACTGCAACCTTGTACATGCAACCTTTCAACCCCACGCGGTGAATCGCCTCTAACATGCTAACTCACAACACTACGAAAGTCTCATAGGAAAATCTGAACCATAATCAAATTGAACACTTCATCACCTGAGAATCTTTCATCTAACTCAATCCAGAAGAATACCACCACACGAAATATAGCTTCCATACCTGTAGAAAATATCAACTCCGACTGTGGTCATAACCATGATAAATTCTCCGGAACTCAGTAATACATAATCGAGTAATCAGAACCAATCGCCTCTAACTCAATTGAGTCACGCAGACTGCCAACCCAAAAGTAACTCAATCCGATATGATCGCCCTGAGGGAACTTCCTGGGAACCCAAAGAAATTTCTTGCATCACTCCAACATTGACATGTAGACTTTTCTTGATAAGGAAACACCGAAGATCCAATTACCATGCACTTCCATTTTCAAGCCCACTCGTAGACAAATCCAAAAGCCCTTAAAGGCTACATAAGACTTGGAACTTGCCAAAACCTTCTCAATAACCACTCATCTTACTCTGATTTTCGATACACAGCTAATACGCGTCAAGCAACTCGTGTTACACCAGCATATGCCCATTCTAAGAAATAACCAAGCAATCTCCCGGTCCGAAAATTGATACTGCCCATGACCCTACAATCCGATTGTCTTTAGAAGACTCCACCACTTAGCTCGAAGCCATAGAACACCCCATCAGCAACCCAAGGTACCATATCTTCAAAGCATGCCCCGATCCCGCACGACTATTTAGCTGAATACTTCAAAAACTCATGCAATACTGGTCATAGAACGCCCCGAAGACTCTGCCAAACGCTTACTCATCATTGCAATAGTCAAACAACTTCCCCAAATGCTCTGAAATGATCACATATACACTCCACCGAATGGAAACCTCAGACGATCCAAACTCATCATGCAGGAGATGGCCTACCGATTATACTCAAATCGACACCATGCCATGAACCCACCTTAGTCACAATAACCAGGCCACCAGCCAATGTTCCCAAATCTGTGCTTACCAACCAGACATATGAACCCGCCTCATACCACAAATGAACGACTAGAAGATTTAACACTGCATCTACTTCTGAGGCTAGACAACACATCGTAATCTATCTGCAGCATCACCGATCATCGGCACATAACGAATACTTAGTGCACAACACCACATATGAGCAATTGGGATGAGTCAAAGTCGTAGGTTTCAAGCCGAAACAAGGCCGCACAATAAGGAAAGAGAAAAGGGAAATTTTTCCTAAATGCCATGTAGCCTCCCGAAGATAGATATGGACGCCATCATACCGATCCGCAAGACTCTACTAGACACTTGTTCATGATTCGTAGAACCTTCAAAACTAGAGCTCTGATACCACCTTGTCACGACCCAAAAATCACAGGTCATGATGGTACCTAACTTGACCTGCTAGGTAAGCCAATTAAAAAAAACAAACTACATAAACTTATAGAAAATTTAATTAGGATTTATCTGAAATGTTACAAATTCTTCCCTAGAACTGGTAGTATGACTCATTAGCTTCTAAGACATAGAATATACAAAGTTGGTATGATAAATACACATTTTGTTTGAAAACTACATGAACAGATTAATAATGTCTAACACTACCAAGGACAAGTGGCAGCTTCTATAGAGAATACACGAACATCTTCTGAGTCAGCTCCCGACTTCTTCAGCAGCTCCGCTCCAACAGTCTGCACAGAGTGTGCAAAAGTGCAGTATCAGTACAACCGACCCCATGTACTGGTAAGTATCTTGACTAACCCCGTCGAAGTAGTGACGAGATTTTTAGTTAAAAGATACTCATTAATAAATACTATAACGTAAACTAGTAATAGAACCAAAAGGCAGAATAATAGAATAGAGTACCCAATGCAACTGTGACATGAAATAGAAGAGTATTAGAAAGAATCACAATTTAACATCTTCCAACATCTCAACCGGCCCTTTCCTTAGAATGAAAGCCCATGAACCACAAAAATCACCTCATATACTTTCTTAGGGTGATAAAGTACTCAAGACATCAAGTCTAACGGCACGACAACACCCTTCGTGCATTTATCTCGTCCTCACCATATATGTGTAAAACAATACCAACCAAATGATAGAAATACCGACAATAGAAATGACAAGGAAGGGAATATGCAAGCATTGATAATACACGAGAATGTACAGAAGAACATCAGTAACAGACTAAGTAGAGAGCACGGAGATAATGACCACAATTAGGAAAAAGAGGTTATAATTTCAATTAACTAGCATGATGGAGGCCTAAGTACAATATAGCAAGCAAGAAGGAAACACATGATCTTCACAAGTTAACAAGTAAGGACATGAAGGATTAGCATGGTGTAAGACTTACACTATGGTACAACAGAATAGATACAACATGAGTATAATTATAAAATCAGGAAATAGGCATGGCACATGCAAGTTAAGCAAGTAAAATACATGGACAACACAACAACGATTGAGATAAAGGTCAAGTACGGGACAATAACAACATATCACACAAAATGTATAATGGCGAAAATGAAAAATCAAGGTAAAGGCGGAAATGTATACATGGAAAACAGATATCACATCATAATGTATGCCCCTCACCTTCACCTGCACGGAAACACCCTTCGTGCCATGACCTCACAATATTAAAAGCATAACAATATAAATGAAATGGCACGGCATCACCATTCGTGCTTTACACTCTTTCCTCACATGGTAATGTATATGAAATGGCACGGCATCACCCTTCGTGCTTTACACTCTTTCCTCACATGATAATGTATATGAAGTGGCACGACATCACCCTTCGTGCTATACACTCTTCCTCACATAATAATGATATAAGCAATGACACGACATCACCCTTTGTGCTTTACACTCTTCCTCACATGATAATGAATATAAACAATGGCACATCACCCTTCGTGCTTTACACTCTTCCTCACTAAGCATATGAATAACAATAAAATGGCAAGGCAGGAAGTGTAAATAACATCGAGAAGAGAGTTCGAACGAATAATCCAACATATTTCAATCACTGAATTTCTAAGCCAGCAATGATTCAATAAGCCCTCAAGGGCCGTACCATTCAAGTACTTCCACAAATTTCACATTTTATCAGTAACACAAGTATAGAATCCAGCACCTCAAATATCAACCGTAGCAAGGTAGTAGTGATTACGTATAGAGATAAACCAAACTAGACACATCAATGTATTCTCAGAATTCTATCAAATTTGATCAAGTGATATTAGGCTAAGTCTTGATTACTAACATTTTATACTACGTTCTTGATATCGGTAAAACAGGTTAGGCATGAATTAAGGAAATTATGAAATTCTACAAAACACAATTATATCACAATCTACCCCCGAACATGGTTAACCCCGGCACATACATATATGCTCGTGACCTCATATATGTATCACCCCCGCATGTGGCAAACAATAGCAATTAGGAGGAAAAATTTCCTCAACAAAGTTAGGCAAAACACTTACCTCGAACAAGTCAATTACAATACCGAGCAAGCCAAGCGATGCTCCAAAAATGCCATCACACGCTTAGTGACCTCCGAACATCTCAAAACTAGCCAAAAGCAACTCAAATACATCACTTAAATCCCCAAGAAAATAATTCCAAATGATAAAGATCTAATCCTAAATCAAATCCCAAATCCGGCCAAAAATCACACCCGAGTCCCCGCCTCGGAACCCAATAAAACTCACAACATCCGATAACTCATTCAATTACGAGTTCAACCATACTAGTTTCACTCAATTCCGACTCCAAATCAATGTTCGAAACTCAAAAATTCATATTATGAAACTTTAGACAAACCCCCAAATTTCACTTTGAAATCATCAATCAAATCCCAAAAATGAAGATGGATTCATGAAACATAACCAAAAGAGATTGGAGAACACTTACCCCAATTCATATGGTGAAATCCCCTCCAAAATCGCCCAAATCCGAGCTCCCAACTCAAAATATGACCGAATGAACAAACCCTAGTTTTATATATTTTTCTGCTAGCTATTCTGCCTCATTTCTCATACCAATTGATCCTGAAACTCGTTTTTATGCCTCCAACAGATTCCTTGTGAAATTATATTCAATTTAGGCTTTTGAATCACTCAATTTGACCTTATAATGAATGAGATATGTAGGTTTTAATATTTGCAAATAGTGCAAATTTTTAAATACGTCGTCAGTGGCAATTTCGTAATTAATCTGGAAAAAAATATGGTAACCCAATTTTTAGTAAAATAACCATAAATTCCTCATACGATGTCCAAATTTGATGATTATTTTGCTATGGCTCCTTAATTACGATACGGATCTAATGCTTCATTCAAAACAAAAATCGGAGCTCGTTTGCTTAATGTGGTACCATTCATGCTTGAAGAAACAACGTCGAAACATAAGAAAAAAGAGCGCAACGCAGCCCAAACCTATCTAAAACTCACCTGATACCCTCGGGACCACGTCCAAATATAACAACAAGTCCCATAACATAACACGGAGATACACGAGCCCTCAAAATACTGAGCAAAGTACAGATACTGAAAACGACCTGTCGGGTCGTCACAAACTTACGGTGTTCCGGGTCTTGGGAGTTTTTATACATTTCAGAAGTTGATGGTTGTATATGTCGAGCGACATTCAGTTGCTTATTTAGATTATTGTTTCTATTAGTTGTTTTTGCTTATGTTTTTACTTACTTTTTGCAAAGTGTTAGGCTTACCTAGTCGTAACATCTAGGTGTCATCACGACAAATTCACGGAGGGAGAATTTGGGTCGTGACAACCGCTTTCGGTCAGGATCTGCACTCGGGGCTGGAAGCCGATCAATCAATCTCGGACTCGAAGAAGATCCGCTGGTTCTCGAAGACGGCATCTTATTTCATACCGGTAAGTCACCTAACCCAGTGACATCTTCCGAGGCGCTAGAATCCATACTGTCAAAGAATTTGTTGAAGGAATCAGCTACCCCTTGAGGCCCCTCATTTGGGCATCCATTCGATGTCTGAGCCTCATTTTTCATAAAATCAGTGAATGAAGGCGACCCTAGAGAGATCTATCACCCCGAGGGAGTCCTTCGGTACATTACCTTCTGCCTGAGAAACACTGGCCATGGTCTCTCTTTCGACCTCCCTAGCTCGGGGCAAAATGGGCTCGACTCTCCCTAATTCGGATGCCTCACCCATTGCCTCTTCATCGGCCTCCCTATTTTGAGGTAGCTCGATGTTGCTCCTCACGCGGGTCATCAATTTAGAGTCTTCTTCTTCTTCGAACTCATCCCTCAACCGGTGGAGCGAGTCCGATGGGAGTTCTCGGGCGCTGGTATTTTCTTTAGATCTGCGCACCAGCCGCCCCTTGGTTTCTTCTTATCAGGGCTCGAGGAACTCAGAGCTTTTCTTATTTTTTCTCTTTATCCTGCTTCGGAGCAGGGGGCTCGATGAATATGTCACATCACCAGACGGAGGCCTCATCTCAACATCATCGCCACGGGAGCTCAGAGTAGTGTTTTTGCGACACGATGCCCTCAACCCACTCCTTGAGTCGAGGTACTGCATTCGACATCCGAGCAACGACTGTACCACAAAGAACCGATAAGAAGAAAGTCAAAATAAAAGTGACAAACAAAACATTAAAGGCAAGGTTATACTTACACTTCATGTTCCATTTCTCAGGAAATGGCATGTCCTTAGCGTGATTAAGTCCGAGGTCTTCACTCGAATGAATCGGCCCAACCAGCTTCAGTCTCGATCCTCGTCGATGCTCGAGAATGGGGCCTTACTGGCCCGACAGGCAAGTTTTATTAGCCCCTCTCGATAGAGTCGAGGACTATACAGGCACATGAGATGGTCGATGCTAAAAGGACACCTCTCGATTTTGCTCACGAAGAAGCGAAGAAGAACTACAATCCTCCAAAATAAAGGATGAATCTTCCCGAGAGTCACCTCATAACTTTTGCAAAAGGCTATAATAACTGTATCTAAAGGACCCAGCGTGAAAGGGTAAGTGTAAACACTTAAAAAAACCTCCACGTGGGTGGTGATCGACTCCTCGGGGGTAGGAACCACTTCAAACTTATCGGCCCAGTTGCAGTCCTCCTTGACCTTCTCGAGGACATTGTCAGAGATCGAATGTATATATCTCGAGACCAGCTCGCACCGACTCGGTACCGAGGAGGTTTTCTCAACCTTGAAATCGGCTCCGGTTGGGCATCCTGCAGGTCCGAACACATTTAGAGGGGGTTCTGGTGTCGGTTCCTCAGTGGCACCAGGCATAACGTTCTCAGACGGTCTCGAGGAAGAGGGAGTTTCTTTTTTAGGAACGGATTTTAAAGTTTTTTCCATTGCTTCTAAATATAGGAGAAGAGAAGGTACTGATGAAACAGGAGGTGTAATTAGTGGATAATTTATGAAAGCTTTCAGAAAACTAAAAGGGAAGAAGTTTTAAACTTAAGCCAGAAAACCAGAAGTTGAGAGTAATGAAATTTTCTTAAAGCACAAGAGCAAAAATTTGAATGTAAAATTTCCAATGAATGGAAGGAGGAAGTATTTATAGTTTGCAAACGGCGGTTCAAAACCTGTAGCGGCTGACCAACAACTGACACACATTTAATGCCTTGAAGACTAGACCGACGAGACATTTCATTTATCTTTTGTCGCTTACGTCATGATTTATCGAGGCGGGGATCGGAAGTTCATGTCGTTTCTCATCGTCTACTCTCCGAAAAACGAGGGGACTATCTGCATACGGTAGAAACCGAGCTCGTCTGTTGCATAACAGATCGGGGATGAAACATAATGGATTGAAGATCAATCCTGGATTCCATCGAACCTAGGCACAAGGTTAGAGCATGCGTGTTCAAGATTATCGAGTCCGTAACTCCGAAACTCACCCCGACTCCGAACCAGCTCGAGGAAATATTATCAAATCAAAATAATGGAAGGCCGAAATATCTGTAACGGTCGGATATCACGGCAAAAATCTCGACACATATCAATGAAATCGATTAATTAGTAAATCATGAGATTTTTTACCTTATATAGTATTGTACCTAAAGTAGGACTCCTCTACCATATAAATGGGGTCTGACTATTTGTAAAACATATTGTAACGCGCATCCAAAGCAGTAAACTGTTATTTCTAGCTATTATTATCTCATTACTCTGCTCCGACACCGATTGTAGCATTTTTTACTCGAGGGTGATCAACCTTCAAGGCCAAGATTGTTCAACTTGTATGGTTTGCATTTATTTTTTTGTCATTAATTTCAATATTAATCTGATTTCTCATTTTGTATCAAGTTAGATCACATTTTCTTAAAACCGCGTATAAATTCAATTGTTATACATATAATTTATCATAAAATAATGTTGTAATATAAAATAAAGTTACCAAAATGTTGCTACTTGAACATCCACAATTCTATGATTTCTACAGAATTTAATACGCGTAATGTCACGGCCCAAAATCCATACATGATCGTGATGGCGCCTATCGTGTTACTAGGCAAACCTACTTCCCAAAATATTACTATTGATTGATTTTAAGAATTTAATAAAACAATATCAACTCTAAATAATATTAATATAAAGTGCGAAAATAGCCCCAAACATCAAGGTGTCACTAGTCATGAGCGTCTAAAACTATCAACTAAGATATATAAACTGTCCAAAAGAAGAAATAGATGATAAAAAGAGTACCAAGGTCCTGCGGATGCTAGCAGCTACCTTGAAGTCTCCACAGATAGCCGGCCTGAACTCAACGATCGCCGCCTTCCAACTCACCTGGATCTGCACATATAGTGCAGGGTGTAGTATGAGTACAACTGACTTAGTAGTAATAGAAATAACTAAGGAACTGAGTAGTAATGACGAGATAAACAAAACAGTCCAATTATTTATTTTCACAATTTAAAAATAAATAGAAATAAACAGGTAAGTTCCATAACTCAGTAATTTCCACAAAGAAATTTAAACAGATAAATGAAGCAAGCACACAAATAAATACTATCTCACAACAATGTCACTCTATCAATCATCACTCGCACTCAGCACTCAACACTTAATACTCAACATTCAATACACTCAACTCCGGAGGGGCTCCTAAAGCCCAAGATCTAGGCACAGACAGCTCACGTACCATAATATGCTCTAAGCACGGACATCTCACGTGCCATAATATCAATACCTGGATCTGCATGGATAGCTCACGTGCTGCGCGGACAGCTCACGCGCTATGGTATCAATACCTGGACCCGCACAGACAGCTCACGTGCTATGGTATTAATATCCTCACAACCTGGCCATCAGTCTCACTCAATCATGTACCTCACTAGCCTCACCATCATCAACAAATAAGGGGACACAACTCACATCAAGTATCACAACATATCAGCAATTAATAGAGACTGAGGTAAACATGTACAATAATTTCTATGACTGAGTACAAATAATATTAGCATGAATAAAGCCTAAGCATGATCTCTAACATGAAGGCAGACAAGTTCAACAACAAGTAACTACGTAAACACGAATGATGGTCATGAGGCCTCACGGGACGGACCAAGTCGCCATCCCTCGAGCTATACACCCACACGCCCGTCACCTAGCGTGGGTATCACCTCCAAACAATCACATGGTATCAAACTCTCCGGGTTTATACCCTCAAAGCCAGAGTTAAAAAATGTTACTTACCTTAACAGCATAAAATCCTACTCCGGGATGCCCTCGTCTCTAGACTCAGGCTCCAAAAGCTCTGAATCTAATCATAATCAGATTAATATCATCAACATAGGCTAATGAATCGAATTCCACAATAAAAACTACAAAATATGCCAAAAATCCGAAATCAGCCAAAACCCGACCCCCCGGTCCACGTCTCAAATTCAGTAAAAAATGGCAGAATAATAAATCTCGTCCTTTTCCGAGTCTAACCATATAAAATTTATCAAAATCGGACTCTGTTTGGTCCCTCAAATCCCCACTTAAAATTCTCCAAAACTCAAACCCTAACTCCCTCAATTTCACTATGAAATCATCAATCGAATTCCAAAAACGAAGATGAATTCATGAAATATAACCAACAACTAGCATAGAACACTTATCCCAATCGATATAGTGAAAATCGCCTCCAAAATCGCCCAAATCCGAGCTCCCCAACTCAAAATATGACTAAATGAACAAACCCTAGTTTTACATATTTTCTGCCAGCTATTCTGCCTCATTTCTCATGCCAAATGATTCTGAAACTCACTTTTCATGCCTCCAATGGATTCCTTGTAAAATTCTAGTCAAGTTAGGATTTTGAATCACTCAATTTGACCTTATAATGAAGGAGATATGTCGGTTTTAATATTTGCAAATAGTGCAGATTTTTAAATACGTCGTCAGTGACAATTTCGTAATTAACCTGAAAAATCTGGCAACTCTATTTTTAGTAAAATGACCATAAATTCCTCATACGATGTCCAAATTTGACGATTCTTTTTTGCTACGGGTCCGTAATTATGATACGGATCCAATGCTTCAATCAAAAAAGAAATTGGAGCTCATTAGTTCAATATGATATTATTTATGCTTGAAGAAACGACATTGAAACATAAGAAAAACGAGCACAACGTAGTCCAAACATATCCTAAGCTTACCCGAGGCCCTCGAGACCTCAACCAATAATTCAAACAAGTCATATATCACTACCCGAACTTAGTCGAACCTTTGGAATACCCAAAACAACACCAAAACACCAATTCAACCTCGAATTCAAGCCTAAGAACTTCTAAACTTCCAAAATTCGCCAACGACGCCGAAATCTATCAAACCACGTCCGAATGATCTCAAATTTTGCACACACATCACAAATGACACTACGAACCTACTCCAACTTCCAGAATTCCATTCCGACCCCGATACCTAATTTTTCACAGTCGACCAAAATCGCCAAATTTCTAACTTTCATTATTTCAAGCCTAATTCTACCACAGACCTCCAAATTACATTTCGGACACAATTCTGAGTCTAAAATTACCCAACGAAGCTACCCGAATCATAAGAATCTCAATCCGAATTCATTTACTCCTAAGTCAACTTCCAGATGACTTTTCTAACTTAGCTTTCTAACTAAGAGACTAGGTGTTTATTTCACTCCAAAACTAGTACGAATTGAAACCTACCAACTCGATACAACTCAACACAGCTGAAAAACACATAAATAAGCATAGATGGGGTAATGGGCTATAACTCTCAGAACGAACGACCGGATCGTTACACGTAAAGGTAATTATCAACCTTTTCTTCCATGTGTTTTTTCTTTTTCCTATTTTACATAATATTTTAGAAAGTAATATTGTCTCCTACATGCTTATATTAATGTTAATCACCTCATCATCCACTCCTTCTTCGGCTCTTCCGAACATTCTAGTCACTTCTAGTTTGTTTAAATGATATTGTAGCAGAGAAAGAAATAAAAGAGATTCGAGTTACCTTGGTCGTCTCAAGACTCCAAAGTCTCTTACAACAGTGGTGAACTCATTTATTTTAGTTTGGATTATTTTAGCTGTTCCAATGAATTCAATATTAAGAAGAAGCATTTCAATTTTACTAGTATAGATTTAAATGGATATCGGATAGTGTGCTTGTTTGTACTTTTTTATTTGTACATCCTCATATGTGCCCTTAATATAGCAAACGATGGAAGACATAAATGCTAAAATGTTAACTTTAACTAACTAGTGCACATGAACAAGTAAATAAGTTTTAATGGATGCAGATGTCTGCCTAAGAAATGTAAAATAGTACTACTATTTATTTCATGTATTCAAAATACAAATTTTCCTTTTATAATACTTATAATTAAGTAACTAATATTGTAAAGAATAATTGCATCTTACAAACAATAATATTTAATTTTAATAAATTAATATGAGTTATTACCAAAAATATATTTTAAAGTACTACGAATATAATTTATATTTTAGGAGCTGCTTCATTTCAAAAGAACAAAAATAAATGATATGAGACGTGACCCATCACGCATTTTTCTGTAAAAACAGTGCTATTTGTACATCATGCCCAATAATAACAATATTTTTTGTCGATGTATCAGAAAAATTAGTCAAATATAAAATGACTTTCAATACGTTACCCTCACAAATATATTTTCATAATAATATATTTAAAAATTTGAAAAACAAATACAAGTGTTATAAGCGATAAAAGAAGAAAAGAGTATTGTAGAAAAAAGTAGAGATAAAATTTTTTATTGATTTTGGATGAGTTACAATGAAATAAGACCCCTCTATTTATAGGAAAAGAGTAACTTAGCCACCAAGTAAAATCCCTAAAATCTCTCTAAAATATAGACATTCACCTTAAATAAAACTCTATTTATAACACTCCCATTGAATATATATTCAACAGATAATGTGCCTCGTTAAAACTTTAACTAAAATAAAATCCAGTAGAAAAAATTTTAGAAAAGGAAAAAGAGTACACATGTTTAGAAATACGCATTTTGGTTGCCTCGTTAAAAACCTTGCAAGAAAAATCCAGTTGGACTAAACCTTATAATGGAAAAAAAGTACAACACGTACTAATTTTCCCTTATGAGAGTATCAATTCACATCCTTGAGCCTTCGCAAACCCATCTTGTACACTAGCTTCTTGAAGGTTGACATCATTAGAGATTTGGTGAACAAATCAGCCATATTATCACTTGAATGAATATGTTGCACATTGAAATCATCATTCTTGTATATATATAATGTCTTCATATAATGTCGTGGAATAGCCTTTTCAATATCTCCATAGAATAAAAAATTATCGCTTATCACATTATCATGCTTATAGTTAAACAAATTGCACGTAGGATGTGGTACTTCAGGATCAATAATTATATATGCTTTAAGCAATTTAAATCCTTCAGAGATTGTCATAAAAGTTAAGTCATATAAGCCATATAAATAGACTTTAGATGCATATCAAGTTTTATGCCATGCTAGACATATAAGATATATAGATAAAAGTGATTGCACTCGTCATTGATTTTATACTTTCAAGTGTTAGAACTACATGTCTTTCTATGAAACCAATTCTATTTGAATTGTGTCTCTTTTATTTGGCCAATATTTTTGTGTCTGTATTCGACAGACTTGAGGTTCTCATCTATACTTAGCGCAATGATAGATGTCGTCGATGAACATTTTATGTCGGTTCCAATATTTTTTTCATAAAGATATAACACAGAGATCTCTTCATTCGTATTTTTAGGTACCTGAACCTATCCTGAGATTTTATGAAATGTTATGTAATGTGATCTTCTAGATCACTTGCCTCCTTATTATGATCGTTTGCTCATCTTCTTTATCAAGAATTTTATTTGAAACCGATTTGTCTATATGCTTTATGTGTACCATAAATTTTGTCCTTCTAGGACTTATTCTAATAAGAACATTTACAGTAAGAACATAGTTACTTTCTTTGGGTCAGAAAATGTGTCTGGCATGCTTTGCAATATACTGCAGATGAATTATCTTTTTATGAACTTCAAGTTCATATTATCTTATTCGAGGATCTAGATGTAGAAATGATAATTCATTCCACATAACTTTTTCCCAATTGTTTATCATGTCTTCCGCTCATGTTAGAAAAACTAACTTGTTTCTTTAACTTTGAGAACCCATCTTTGTGCGTTATGGTGTTAATCAAAATATACATCGCACATAAATAATAATAAGATAGAATTATTTGGTTCCTGACCCTGAATCACTTGTGAGGAGAGAATGTAATATACTTTCGTATATAATGTATATCAAACTGATATAAATAACTTTGTTCTCATAAGTAATAGTTTAGCTATTAAGTGGAGGCACTCAATAAATCATTTTGCTAAACCAAGTGCCAAATTATCAAGATGAACTGTCTTGAATAGAAAACCTGAAAATTATGCTCGAAATTAAATTATTGAGCAAGTTACCTCGCAAATACCAGGTTGCGGGTTAATAATAATCGCACATGTAATCATCTCATAGATACATCTTATGTGGTATACATGGCAGGTGAATTGGCCCATATTCACCTTTGATATTTCCGACATTCATGGGATTCAATCCCAATTTTAGATGGTCTATTAATTAATGGGAACAAATAACTAAGAGAATTCATACAAAACTTTTTAGTTCTTTAATATTTATCCGTGTGAATTCTCTTTTATTTTTGCACATTGATGTTTTGGTTAAAGTATATATATTTGTGTGTATATCGCCTCATGTTTTTTTTTTCTTTTTCGTGGATTTAGGATGTGAAATAAGTTGATTTATATTAATTTGAGGGGGTTTTATGTGTAGGAATGATCCGGGAGCAATCAGGGGCGAAATGTGCGAAATTAGAGCCAAAACAGACGAAAACAGGAAAGTTGAGCAGTGCAGCGCCACATGCGGCGCCTTGAGCTGTCTGTGGCACCAGAACCAGAATACTCCAAGCCACAGCGCCATAGAGAGTGCCTAGCACTGGGCAGGGCGCCGGTGGCGTGAAACTTCTCCAACTTCGCCCGGGACAAGGTTATTTCGGCCCTAGACCTACCCAACACGTATGAAAGCAAGACTAAACCTAATTTGGAGGATATCTACCATACTTTGAAGGGGAATTCACATGGAGGAACACATATCACGCTTGGAGGAGGCTTCTAACTAGTTTTTCTTCTCTTCTCTTCTTTCAATCTCATAGTTTATTAGTTCTAGAGTTTTGGGTGTTACATGAACGTTGTAGTTTGAAGATTGAATTACTCTTATTATTTTATCATATTGGATCAATCTTGAGCTTAATTATTTGATTGTTCGATCACCAATTGAATACTATCTATTATTCTAGAATTGAACTCGGGGGAGAGAATTCTAGATTGCATATAAGATTGAGTAGAGCAAGATCTTAACTCTTGGAGGGGGGGGGGGGCGGATTTGCAGTTAGGATAGGAATATACCTAATCGCCTTGTTTGGTTACTATATAGGAATTATTAATGCGTTCTTGTTAATTCTAATTTCATAGGAATATATGTGTTAGGTTATCTTGAATAGACGGGCAGTACTACGAGAGAGGGCTACGAGTAATATTAACCATGTCAATCAATAAACCAGATACATTAATTAGACAATTTAAGTGGAAAACTCAACGGGATTGTTAGCCAACCCATAGCTCTAGAATATCGTCTCTCATCGAATTCGTCTCTAAGATTGCAAACTTGTTTTCTTTAATCTCTTAATTTGTTACTATAGATTAGTTTGAGTTAAATATTCGTACGGTAGGATTCGCTTGAATAGAATAATTGTTTGGTTTAATTTAGTTGATAGTTAATCATAAGTCCCTGTGGGTACGATATCTGGACTTAAAATCCTATATTACTTGTGGACCATGTATACTTGCATGTGCGTTTGGGAGTAGCAAGTTTTTGGCGCCGTTGCCGGGGGCTTAGAAATTAACTAGTCTACTAGATTAGATTTTTACTCTTTGTCTATTCAAGTTTTTAAATTTTTATCTTAGTTTAATATTTAATATCTTTGTTGACATGGCATCTTGGAATGAGAATTGGTCGAATATTGGTTATTCTTATTATATTGATCCTTATCCATATTGTGGAGGACCACACTTGTGGAAAAATTATGCATCTCAATCTTATGTGTGAAATTTTTATAATGTGTGTGGTTGTCAAGGTAGCCATTGGGATGGTTGTCCTAATTCTTATTATACTCAGAGCTCTTATTATAATGTTTCTAATAATATTTATGAGTTATATGAGTAAGGAAATGGAGGATACGGAATGGGTTGCGCGTATTATGGACATGATGAGGCAAGTGACAGCCGAGCAACAGGACATGATGAGGCAAGTGACAGCCGAGCAACAGGACATGATGAGGCAAGTAACCGAGCAACAAGTTCTTGACACCTTAGTGATCGAAAGAATCCAGGCCAGAGTGGACGGATTAATGGCTAATTTCCAAGAAGAACCCCAACTCGACAAAGAGAGCGAGTTCTCACAAGAAGATTACTTTGAAGAAGCAAATATCGTGAGCCAATATTGGCTAGAGGAACAAGCTCAACTGATAAAATCTCATGAGTTTCTTCGTGATGGTCTCTAGAACAACTGGTAGAAGGAAGAATTGAGCTCAGGCAAGAGATGAACCAATTTGGCTCAGATATCCATAACCTGCAGGCTCAATTGAATAAAAAGGTTGAGGTGTCTGATGCCCTACAACCAATTTTTGTAGATATTTGCTAGCTTGTAGAGCGGAAATAGGAATTTCAACTATTCGACCAAATTATTAATGATGTCAAGGTTGATGAAGAGTCTAAAATAGAGGATGTCAAAAATAATGCAATTTTGGAGTTAGGGCATTTTATATTCTGAAATTTGTGATGCCAACGAAACAAAATGACATACCTCACTTAAAGGCCAAGAAGTGAAAGATGCGATATTTATTGCTTGGTTCCTTTATTTTCACACCACCACCCCATGAACGTGACACAAAAGTTGATGCAAAATTGGGGGCGCAATTCATATCCTCAAAGTGGAAGGAAAAGTGGTGAAAGTAATAGCGTCGTGCTGCGACGTTAAATCAAGCGCTTGTTAGGAGTCAACCCAATTTCATTTCTCTTTTTTTACTTTTGCTTATTTTGTTTATTGTGTTATTTTTTTTTTGTAGTGTTGTTTTTGTATTTGTAGGAGTAGGAGCATGGAGTCAAATCCAATAGGCATGTGCAAAAGCGAGCATGTGGTTGAAACTAAGTGTGAGTTACCTGCACAAAGAATCATACCTGGGAGAAGTTTGAGTATATCAGGGAGTCTCTTTTACCTTCTTGTTATTTATAGTGTGCATTGAGGACATTGCACAATTTTAAGTGTGGGGTGAGGAGATTGTCTGGGTGATTTTCTATGTTATCTTAGCTTAGTTGTAGTATTCATTCTTAGTGTAATAGTTTTTGTAAAAAAAATTGATTTTTTTCAGAAATTTGGACTTTTTCCGACGATGGATTTGTGGATAGCTTTCTTGAGGGATTAAGGTCCAATAAAAAAAAGGGGTAAAAAAAACAGAAAAATCCAAATATATATCTTTTATTTTTCTTTAGGTAGAAATAATCCCCCTTGATTTTTCTTTGTGCATCGGTTCTTTTCCATGGGATGTAGTTTGAACCAGGTAGTCTTTTTTTTTTAGAGTAGATTAGGACTTTAGGAAATAAAAGGAGGAAGATTGATGAACTTAGGCTTCTTTGACTTATTTTATAGTAGCATATTTAAGTTTTTTCATGTGGAGTATCTTCCAAATGTTTTGAATTTGTTCATGATGCCTTAATGAAATTGGATAGCATGTTTTGTGACGCCTATGTCTCTTTTGGTTGACTTATATTCACTTTGTGCTTAATGCTTAATATCTTGCGGCTCCGTGAATACTTGCATTGCTTGAGAGTCGGAATGAGACCGTCCTTAGTTAGTCATGTGTCATGTGTCATGTGTCATGTGAGATTTTGTGTAGTCCATGTTATTGTGATTGAGTCTAGAACTTGCCCAGTATGTGAGTTGAAGTGAAATCTTAGGCGATGCTCGGTTTGAAAAATGATTTTAGGCTTCCGTTGATCTTTTTGAGCATAATTTCTTATTACAAATAAAATCTATCCCTAATTAACCCTTTTGAGTCTATAAACTTTTAATTGGTACCCACATTACGAGCCTATACCCTTTTATTTTTAATTGACATTATTTTGATCCTATTACCTCTTATGGAACTTTAATCGTGAAATAAGCACTAGAAGAAGTAAGGACTAAGTGTGGGGTGGCATTTTAGGGGAACCAATGGAAGAAAAAAAATGCACTTGTTTTGTAAAAGAAAACACCAATAGAAAAAATTGAAAAAGGAAAGACTAGTTGAAGAAAAAAAAATTCGAAAAAAAAAGAGAAGAAAAAAATTGAGAGGAATAAATTATTGTCTTGTTCTTTCTAGTGGGATATAAATTAAAGTAGTGCTTAAAGAAAGAGGGAATAATTTTGGGGAGTGATCTTGTTTGTGAATTTGAAGTGGATTGAAGAATTTGCGCTGGAGTTTATTATGTGATGTGTTAAAGTGCTTAGGAGGGTGAACCACTAATCCTAAATATATCCTACCCGTCCCTTAGCCCACATTACAACCATGAAAGACTCCTAATTGATTTTTAGATCGAGTGAGCCTACATTAGTGGAGATTTACATTATGGGCAAGCATATAGTACTTTGTACATGCATGCGACTTTTTAGTGAGAGTGAGAGATTTTCTTTGATATATGTGAGTCCTTAAACTATATTTGATCATGAGATTCAAATGTGTAGATTCAACATACTCTCTTGTTCTTGTTGTGAGGGCACATGGTTTCACGAGGGATAGGTGTCACGGCCCCAAATCCTAAGTCGGTTGTGATGGAGCCTATCAGGATACTAGGCTAGCAATCTACTGCGGAATAACATAAAGACTTTCCACTAAATTTAAAACTGTTCGATATTCCATAAAATTCTTCCGGTTTAACAGTTTAGAGTAACAAAATGAATAAAAGTAGTTTATACACTCCCCCAAAATCCTGGAGTCAGCCGTCATGAGCATCTATAAATAATGCAACGTACTACTATTCCCTTACTACAACCAATTCTAGGAAATTATATCAAATAACAGGATAAGAAGGGAAAGAGGGCATGCTTCGGACGCCAAACAACTACCTCAAAATTCGGAACAAAGCTCCAAGAGAATGTGAAAACAGCTAGCGCTCAGACCCTGTACCTGAATCTGCACACAAGGTGCAGGGAGTAATGTGGGTAAAAACTCAATAGTAATGAGAGTAAATAATGTCTAAAGCTACGAAACAAGTAAAAACAGTCATCAATGCACAGTAAATGAAGCCTTTCTTTCAGAGTACACAGATACAATATCTTGTAACATTTACAAATCGTTTTCAGAAAAATATATTTTGACAATGTAACCTTTTTCACAAATTCCATAGAAATCAAACGATTCAGTAAATAAACTCGGCGGAGGTCATAAATAGTCCTACAAATGGAAACATGTATCATAAACATCCCCTTGGGCGTATCATCACTCAGCATCAATCACTTAGGATGCCTCACAATCACTCAGTATCAGCCCCTCGGGCTACCTCACAGACGCTCATGCCTCCCAATCTCTCATCACTCGGCACTCGCACTCAGTAGGTACTTGCACTCATTGAAGGTGTACATACTCCGGAGGGGCTCCTACAGCCCAAACGCTAATGTCACGACCCGAAATCCCACCTTCAGGCCGTGATGGCGTCTAACATTGAACTCGCTAGACAAGCCAATGTTACTAGTAAATACGTTTTATTCCTTTGTTATTTAGCATTTAAAAATGAAATACAAGAACAATAGAAGCAAGAATGCGGAAGATAAGGAATTCTACAACTTAAATAATACGTACTACGAAATTTCCTTAAACATACCCCCGGGACTGGTAACACAAAACTCACGAACAGTCTAAGATTTTTTTTGCTAAAAACAAAGTCTGAACAAAACAATACAACTGTCTCGGAAGTACAAGAGAAGACAGAAATAAAAGGGAATAAGATAGGAGGTGACGCCAAGGCCTACGGACGCCTGCAGGACTACCTCAGTGTCGCCTGTGGACTGAAGGACACTCCTTCGATCACTGTCCACCGTAATATGCACAACATAAAGAAGTGCAGGTGTAGCATCAGTACAACCGGCCCCATGTACTGAGTAAGTTCCGAGCCTAAGCTCGGCAAAGTAGTGACGAGTCTAGGACACGACAAATAATAAACACCTGTGCAATTCAATAATATATAATAGAAATAACGGCAGGAAGTAAACAGCTAAGAACAAATACGGTAAGAACATGCCAAGGTACAGAGGTGAAAAACACTCATTGAGTAATAGAACATGGCAACCGTCTAGTATAAGAATAACAACAGGGAAATAAACAAGTGCACGGCATCACCCTTCGTGCTTTACTCTCATTCTCACCAAGACAAGTGCACGGCATCACCCTTCGTGCTTTACTATCATACTCACCAAAACAAGTGCACGGTATCACCTTTCGTGCTTTACTCTCATAATATCGGCTCGACATTAACCTTCGTGCTTTAAATATAAACAATGGCATGGCATCACCCTTCGTGTTTTTACCTCACTATATCGGCACGGGATTAACTTTCGTGCTTTTAATATGAATAATGGCACGGCATCACCCTTCGTGCTTTACACTCTTCCTTACCCAACAATAATCAGAACAAAAATTTGGCAAGGAAGAACCACAATACAAAACATAATTTACAACATCCCAGCAAGGGAACAATAACAGAAATATCACTGTCCCGGCAAGGGAACAATAACAGAAATATCACCGTCCCGGCAAGGGACCCAGCTATAACCAATCTCACTGAACGTACAACATAACCAAAATAATCCTCAACCGAACAACTAATAAAAAGTGTTTACAAATCAGTATTTCCAATAATTGAATAATCTCCAAAATAGAAGCTACATCCTAAATACAGTGGATATCGATATACCATAAGATATGACTCACGGGCATGCTTAATAACAAGGTATAGGTACTCGTCACCTCACCTATACATTGAACATGATATTAACACCTATCACATATGACTCAACACCTATTCCCTCAAGCTAGGGTTATTCCAAACACTTACCTCGATTCCAAGAATCCAAATCAAGCCTCTAGCACTGCTTTCCCTCTCGAATCCAACTCCGAAACGATAGTATCTAGACATAATCGACTCAACAATATCAATAATGACTCAATAATTCAATCCCAAAGCCTAAATATGCATTTCCCATCATTCTTCCAAAAATACCAAAATTCGACCCCGGGCCCGCTTGGTCCAAACACGAGGCTCGGACCAGAACCTGATCACCCATACCCCCACGAGTTCTAATATATAATTTGTTTTGAAATCCAAATTGAGGTTGAATTACCCAAAATTCTCAAAGCCCTAACTCTAACCAAAATCCCTAATTTCTACTTTGATTTTAGGATTTTAGGCCTAGATTCTAGTGATTAGGGAAGGAAAGTGGAAGAAATTGGTGTTAGGAACACTTACCCAAATGGCTATGGAGGAGAAAATGGCTTGGAGGTCTTCAATGGGGTTTTGGAGAAGAAGGAATTGATGAAGAAGTGGAAATCCCGAAATAACATTCTGTTTTTGACTTAAGAAAATAACTGGACCATTTTGTTCTCTGCGATCGTGGAAGAAGGGCTGCGATCGCAGAGCTATAGAAATTTCTACTATGCGATTGCAGACGGAAGGCTGCGATCGCAGAAGAACCTGACCCATACGTCTGCGATCGCGGAGGTTATGGTGCGATCGAAGAGAGATGCTACTAGCCCCCACCCTTCCGTCTGCGATCACAGAAGAACCTGACCCATACGTCTGCGATCGCGGAGGTTATGGTGCGATCGAAGAGAGATGCTACTAGCCCCCACCCTTCCGTCTGCGATCACAGAAGAACCTGACCCATACGTCTGCGATCGCGGAGGTTATGGTGCGATCGAAGAGAGATGCTACTAGCCCCCACCCTTCCGTCTGCGATCACAGAAGAACCTGACCCATACGTCTGCGATCGCGGAGGTTATGGTGCGATCGAAGAGAGATGCTACCAGCCCCCACCCTTCCGTCTGCGATCACAGAAGAACCTGACCCATACGTCTGCGATCGCGGAGGTTATGGTGCGATCGAAGAGAGATGCTACCAGCCCCCACCCTTCCGTCTGCGATCACAGAAGAACCTGACCCATACGTCTGCGATCGCGGAGGTTATGGTGCGATCGAAGAGAGATGCTACCAGCCCCCACCCTTCCGTCTGCGATCACAGAAGAACCTGACCCATACGTCTGCGATCGCGGAGGTTATGGTGCGATCGAAGAGAGATGCTACCAGCCCCCACCCTTCCGTCTGCGATCACAGAAGAACCTGACCCATACGTCTGCGATCGCGGAGGTTATGGTGCGATCGAAGAGAGATGCTACCAGCCCCCACCCTTCCGTCTGCGATCACAGAAGAACCTGACCCATACGTCTGCGATCGCGGAGGTTATGGTGCGATCGAAGAGAGATGCTACCAGCCCCCACCCTTCCGTCTGCGATCACAGAAGAACCTGACCCATACGTCTGCGATCGCGGAGGTTATGGTGCGATCGAAGAGAGATGCTACCAGCCCCCACACCAAACCGCTTATACTCTATGCGATCGCGTAAGCAACTATGCGATCATATAGGGTCACAGAACCCTCCCCTCTCAATCACACTATGCGATCGCGGAGCTAGGCCAGCGATCGCAATGAACAACACCAGACACCAAATATGGACTTTTACACCAGAAATTCTAAGTTTTTTACACCCCGTTAACTACCCGAAACTCACCTGAGATCTCGGGTCTCAAAACCAAAAAAAACACACACGACTCCCAAATCATCCTACGGACTTATTCAAGCATTGAAATCGCCAAAATATCATCAAAATCAATGAATTAAACCTCAAAACTCATAGAATTTTCTTAAAACTTCGTAAGACTCAATTATTCTGATTTTGATTCAAAAGGTCAAACCAAGTCTGTTTCTTTCTTAATTTTACAGATAACTCACATAACACATATTGAACCTGTTCCGGGCTTCGGAACCATAATACGGGCCCGGTAACACAGATTTCACATCAAAGTTCATTTTCAAAAGTCTCTCTTATTTTCAAAAAACAATTTTCTTTAAAGAATTCATTTCTCGGGCTTGGGACCTCGGAATTCGATTCCGGGCATACGCCCAGGTCCCATATTTTCCTATGGACCCTCCGGGATCGTCAAATCACGGGTCCAGTTCCATTTACCAAAAATATTGACCAAAGTCAACTTTATTCCATTAACTATCATAAATTCAATTGTTCAACACATTTCTACATATAGACTTCCCGGCTACGCGCTCGGGCTGTGCACACACATCGAGGTGAGATTAACGGAGGCTTTGAGGGCCTCAGAACACAGTTTTTTTCTTCTAAATTTACACAAGATGACCTTTTGGGTCATCACAATCTCCACCTCTAAAACAATTGTTCGTCCTCGAACGGACATAGAAAAGTACCTGAATCGGGGAAAAGGTGGGGATATCGGCTCCGCATATCGGGCTCAGACTCCCAAGTAGCTGCCTCAACAGGCTGACCCCTCCATTGAACACGAACCGAAGGATAACTCTTCGATCTCAACTGTTGCACCTGTCGTTCTAATATGGCTATCGGTTGCTCCTCATACGACAAATCCTTGTCCAACTGGACACCACTGAAGTCAAGTACATGAGATGGGTCCGCAATATACCTCTGGAGCATAGACACGTGAAATACTGGATACACGGCTGACAAACTAGGTGGCAAGGCAAGACTGTAGGCCACATCTCCTACCTTGTCCAAAATCTCAAATGGACCAATGTACCTAGGGCTCAACTTGCCCTTCTTTCCGAATCTCATCATGCCCTTCATGGGCGACACTCGAAGGAATACCCGGTCGCCTATCATAAATGCCAAATCTCAAAATCTGCGATCTGCATAACTCTTCTGCCTGGACTGAGCTGTACGGAGTCTATCCTGAATGATCTTTACCTTGTCCAAGGCATACTGGACTAACTCAGAACCCAACAATCTAGCCTCTCCTGGCTCAAACCATCGACTGGAGACCGACACCGACTACCATACAACGCCTCATACGGAGCCATCTGAATGCTCGACTGATAGTTGTTGTTGTAGGCAAACTCAGCTAAAGTCAAGAACTGGTCCCATGAACCTCTAAAGTCAATAACACAAGCTCGCAACATATACTCCAAAATCTGAATAGTACGCTCGGACTGCCCATCCGTCTGAGGATGAAATGTTGTGCTCAAATCGATCTGTGTGCCTAACTCTCGCTAAAATACTCTCCAGAAATGGGAGGTAAACTGAGTACCTCGGTCTGATATAATAGATATGGGCACACCATGCAGTCTAACTATCTCTCTCATATAGATCTTTGCCAACTTCTCTGTTGAATACGAAACTGATACTGGAATGAAGTGCGCTGACTTGGTCATCTATCCACAATAACCCATATTGCATCAAACATCCTATGAGTCTGTGGGAGTCCAACTACAAATTCCATGGTGATACGCTCCCACTTCCACTCGGGAAGCTGAATCTTCTGCATTAAACCATCGGGTCTCTGGTGCTCGTACTTAACCTGCTGACAATTCAACCACCGAGCTACATAAGCTACAATATCGTTATTCATTCTACGCCACCAATAATGCTGCAGCAAGTCCTGGTACATCTTTGCGGCGCCCGGATGAATGGAATATCGGGAATTGTGGGCCTCCTGTAGTATCAACTCACGAATACCATCCACATCAGGTACACAAATCCGTCCTTGCATCCTCAAAACTCCCTCAACATCAACCGTAACCTTCTTGGCATCTCCGTGCCTAACTCTATCTCTAAGAACATATAAATGGCGATCATCATACTGCCTGGCCCGAATACGGTCATATAAGGAAGAACGGGCTACGGTATGGGCCAAAACACTGCCAGTCTCAGAAACCTCCAATCTCACAAATCGATTGGCTAACGCCTGAACATGCAAAGCAAGAGGTCGCTCTCCGAGTGATAAATAGGCAAGACTACCCATACTAGCTGACTTCTGGCTCAAAGCATCGGCCACCACATTGGCCTTTCCCGGATGATAAAAAATGGTAATATCATAATTCTTCAGCAACTCTAACCATCTCCTCTGCCTCATGTTCAACTCCTTCTGTTTGAACAGATACTGTAAGCTCTTATGATCCGTGAACACCTTACATGGCACACCATACAAATAATGCCTCCAAATCTTCAATGCATGCACAATAGCTGCTAACTCCAAGTCATGAACTGGATAGATCTTCTCATGGACCTTCAACTGACGAGAATCATAGGCTATAACCTTGCCATCCTGCATCAACACTGCACCAAGCCCAACCCGTGAAGCATCACAATACACGGTATACGATCCTGAACATGTGGGCAAAACCAACACTAGTGTCGTGGTCAAGGCTGTCTTGAGCTTCTGAAAGCTCGCCTTGCACTCATCAGACCACCTGAATTGGGCACTTCTTCTGAGTTAACCTGGTCATCGGGGCTGTAATGGATGAAAATCCCTCCACAAACCGACGATAATAACCTGCTAAGCCTAAGAAACTCCGGATCTTTGTAGCTGAGGTGGGTCTAGGCCAATCTCTGACTGCTGAAATCTTCTTGGGATCCACCTGAACACCCTCTAACGATACCACATGGCCTAGAAATGCAACTGAACTCAACCAAAACTCACACTTGGAGAATTTATCATACAACTGACTATCCCTCAGAGTCTGGAGGACGACTTTAAGGTGTTTCTCATGCTCCTCTCGGCTACGAGAGTATATCAATATATCATCAATGAAAACAATCACAAATGAGTCCAAATAAGGCATGAACTCGGTGCATCAACTCCATGAAAGCAGCGGGGGCATTTGTCAGCCCAAATGACATCACCAAGAACTCATAATGCCCATAACGAGTGCGAAAAACTGTCTTAGGGACATCGGACGCCCTAATCCTCAACTGATGGTAACCAGATCTCAAGTCAATCTTGGAAAACATTGAAGCATCCTGAAGCTGGTCGAATAAATCATCAATCCTCGGCAAAGGATACTTGTTCTTAATAGTAAAACTGCCGATAGTCAATACACATCCTCATCGAGCCATCTTTCTTCTTGACAAACAATACTGGGGAACCCTAAGGAGAAACACTAGGCCTAATGAATCCTTTATCCAACAAATCCTGCAAATGATCTTTCAACTCCTTCAACTCTGGCGGGGCCATACGATACGGCGGAGTAGATATAGGTCGGGTGCCCTGAGCTAACTCAATACAAAACTCAATATCCCTGTCAGGTGGCATACCCTGTAGGAAAGCAGGAAATACCTCTGGAAACTCACGAACCATAGGCACAGACTCCAGGGAAGGAACCTCGGTGCTAGAATCATGAACATAGGCCAGATAGGCCAAACAAACCTTCTCGACCATGCGTCGAGTCTTCATATAATAAATGACTCTACCAGAAGAATGACTAGGAGTCCCCCTCCACTCCAAACGAGGCACCCCTGGCAAAGCCAAGGTCACTATCTTGGCATGTCAGTCCAGAATAGCATGATAGGGGGATAACCAATCCATCCCCAATATAACATCGAAGTAAACCATATCCAGAAGCAAAAGATCAACTTAAGTCTCCAGACCACTAATGACTACTAAGCAAGCACGGTATACTCGATCTACCACTATAGAATCACCCACCGGTGTAGGCACATGCACAACAGTACTCAAGGAATCACGAGGCATACTCAAGTAAGGGGCAAACTATGAAGACACATAGGAGAATGTAGAACTCGGATCAAATAACACCGAAGCCTCTCGGCTACAAACTGAAATCGTACCTGTAATAACTGCATCAGAAGCCTCAGCATCAGGCCTGGCAAGAAAAGCATAGCACCGGGGATGAGCCCCTCCAATCTGAACATCTCTGGGTCGACCTACTGCGGGATGACCTCTACCTCTCGTGGCCTGTCCTCCACCTCTATGAGTCTGACCTCCACCTTTGGCACCTCGACCTGCACCCCTAGCTGGTTGAGAGGGTGGGGTGAACCTGGTGCAGGAACCATAGCACGAGAGCCCTGATGCTGAGAACTACCAGAAGCTCGGGGGAAATACCTAGCAATGTGCCCTGGATCACCACAAGAGTAACAAGCCCTCTGCTGTTGAGGCTGCTAGCCCTGAAACTGTCCCTGTCGACAAAAATAACCATCCTGAAAGCTCTGAAGCGGTGGTGCACTGATAGGAGCTGATGGTGCACTGCGGGATACCTGAAGCACCGACTGGAATGGCCTAGGAGGATGACCTCTGCCAAAAGAATCTCTGCCTCCAGATGAGGCACCACTGAAATGACCGGAATAGCGAGGTCTCTTGTCAGACCCCTGACCACTTCCCTATGATAAGACCATCTCAATACGCCTGGCCACATTGGCGCCTCCTGGAATGAAATATCAATACCTGCCTCTCTGGCCATCTGGAGTCTAATAGGCCGAGCTAGACCCTTAATAAACCTCCCCACCCTCTCACGATCAGTGGGGAGTATCATGATAGCATGTCGGGCCAAAGTAATGAACCTGGTCGCATACTATGTAACAGTCATAGATCCCTGCAGGAGGCGCTCAAAATGCCTCCGAAGATCCTCCCTCTGAGTAACTGGTAGAAACTTCTCCATGAGCAACTCGGTGAACTGAGCCCAAGTCAATGGTGCAGATCCAGCTGGACTGGTCAAGCAATAGTCTCTCCACCAAGTCTTGGCGGTACCAGAAAGACGGAATGTAGCAAAA
>ML401861.1:0-11639 GCA_005239525.1 Nicotiana knightiana
GGTGTGATGTCTGTTCAGGAAAAAGTATCTGTTCAGGAAGGAAAACAACGTTCAGCAAAGGCATCATTTTTGGATTTCAGTTAATTCCGTTAAAAGCCGAAGTCAAGCCGAGCGAGCGACGACGACGACGCGAGTATACATCCTCTTCAACTCCTTTTAAGAGCTCTAAGAAGTGATCCTATATTTATACACACAAGTGTAGTTGTCTTTCACCAATGTGGGACAAAATAATGACAAAAGCTCACTTGATTCAAATTTTCATTTCCCTCCATTTTATTTCCCACCATTTTCCAATTCACACTCTTAGATTTTTAAACCCAATACTTAAAGTCTTTAAACCCAATGCTTAAAGTCCAACAATTTTATGCGAATCATGAAATGAAAATCCTTAAAAAGATCAAAAATAAGAAACACCACCACTCTCCATGTGGGATATTTCAATTCACATGTACTGTAATAGTAATTGTAGATTAAGCATCTTAAAACAGTTACCGAAAGCAATGCTCTTTTATTTTAAATTAGTATTTATTTTACTTTTCTAGAAAGTTGGTCTCCACATCAAACAAAAATCAGAAATTCTAACAAAGATTCTTCAAGTAAATTAAAATATCAAACGTTGAATATGGTGCAAATATTATGAATGGTCTTAATCCCTTCAACGTCATATGGATTACTACGGCACATCCTTATGCTAAGGTACGGGATGTAACATCCTTCCCCTCCTTTAGAAAAATTCTTCCTCGAATGTTAACTCTTTGAGATTTTCAAAACATTCGCTAGGGTCTCCTCTGTATACTAAACTAAAACTCAAACTATATCTGAAGTCTCGATTATTCACAATCTTTTGTACTTGAGTATCTCGTATATTCTTCACCTTTACTTTACCTAACTTACTTTTCAATCACGCATCGTATCTTCTGTCTCTTTCATAACCTCCCTTCCATATAGGTAGAAATTACATCTACGCCTTAAAGTTCTATTGTAATACCTGCACCTCTGGTGCATACAAAATCTGGCGAAAGCTTCATATTGACTTCTTACGACTCAACCCTATGGCACGATCTAGAAACAAAAGAAGAGAAACATTTCCTAAATGCCCTATCACGTCTCAATTATAAATGTCGCGCGCAACACACCCATAAGTGAGACTCTACTAGGCACAACTTTGTAGACTCCCTAGGACACGACCCACTCTGATATCACTTTGTCACGCCCCAAACTTGGGGAGGTGTGGCTGGCACCCGGTGCCATGCTGGCCCGAGCGAATCACTCTGTAACTCATGATCATTCGATCAAAACTAGAACATATATAGGTTGAGTTAGTTGAATTCATTCCTTTTGTAACTATCGTGGGCCCACATGGCCAAGACTCATAATGTACAACTGTAAGTGGGCAACATTGTATCAATAAACTATCGTTCTTAAACATGGATACATAAGGTTCGTCAAGGCCTCTGACATACTGTACAAACGGAACCTCTGTCTACATATCCTCTAAGATTATTTAACATCAAACAGGACAGGGCACGACTTACCCATACGTCTGTAGCAAAACTCTGACACAATGACTCATAGACCCCACTGCACTCTGAATGAGGTGGAGTCTTACCGATCCTACGCTGAATGCAAACCTCGTCTACTATGAGGGCTCGTCAATCTAATTATATATACTTGCATGCATGAATGCAGCGTCCCCAACAAAAGGACATCAGTACGAATAATATACTGAGTATGTAAGGCAATATACTGAAAGATGAAATTGAACTGATAATATAATAACTGAAAGTAACTGGAAGTCAAAGATAATCTAAAGATATGCTCACCTACTGATACTGACTCAACTATATCAATATAGTAACTAAAATAGTTGTCCGGTATATATATATATATATATATATATATATATATATATATATATATATATATATATATATATATATATATATATTGTAACGACCCGACCGGTTGTTCCGAGAGTTTAGCCCCATTTTCCCCTGTTTCTATTTCATTTTATGTGATTCGGCTTCATTTACGTGTGTTGGGTCGGTTGGTTCGGGTTCAGAGTGGTCATGGTGAGAATTGAGGCATTTAGTCTCTCAAGGTAGCCTAATAGTTAAGAAAGCCAACTAAGAGTTGACTTATTGGTGAACGACCTCGGAATGCAGATTTTATGGCTCGGATGGTTTCATTAGGTGATTTGGGACTTAGGAGTGTGTTCGGAATGGAGTTTTGGTGTCCGGTGTAGAATTAGGCTTGAATTGACAATTTTTGGTCGGCAATGGAAGATAGGCTATCGGGGTCGGAATGAAATTCCGGAAGTTGGAACAGGTTCGTAATGTCATTTTGAGTATGTGTGCAAAATTTCAGGTCAATCGGAGGTGTTTTGGTTTGTTTCGGCATAGTTGGTGAAATTTGGAAGTTTCAAAGTTCATAGGCTCGAATTTGATGTAATTTTGGTGTTTTCATGTTGCTTTTGGTGTTTCGAAGGTTCTACTAAGCTTTAATAATGCTATGGGGTGTGTTGGTATGTTTGGTAGGGGCCCCGAGGGGCTCGGGATTGATTTCGGATGGTTGGTAGGGTATTGAACTTGGAAATTTGCAGCAATTAGCTGCTGGTGTGAGTTTCTGGCGTTGGCCACACCTACGGATGGGTAGCCGTATGTGCGATGTCACAGGTGCAAAAGGTTGTGCGCAGGTGCGAAAGGAGGCTAGGAAGGGGAAATCCGCAGGTGCGAAGAGATGGCCGCACCTGTGAAGCCGCAGGTGCGGAGAAGGGGTCGCAGGTGCGAGAATTTGGTATGTTAGTGGAATTGCACAGGTGCGCACCTGGGACCGCAGGTGCGGGTCCGCAGGTGCAATTTAGTGTCCGCAGGTGCGATTTAGTGTCCGCAGGTGCTGAAATGCTGGCAAAACAGTATAAAAAGGGGCCTCCGGGAAATTCATTTCATTCCACCATTTTTGCATGCGGGAGTAGCTCTTTTGAAGGCAAATTAAAGAGGGAATTCATGGTTCTTCAGTGAAGGTAAGTTCTCGGGTTATTAACATTGTTTCTATGCTATTTTGATTCGGATTAGGCTTGTAAAATTTGAGGATTAAAGTAGGTAAAGGATGGGAAGAATGGGTGGAGGATTGGAAATTCTTTTGGGCAATTTGGGAAGGCAATTATGGTCCGTTTGTGATGATTTTGTTATGTGTAGAATTGTGGGAGGACGAGATTTCTAGTGATGTAAAATTTATCAAATTCCGAGACGTGGGCCCGGAGCTCGGGTTTGGCTGAATTTCGAGATTCTTGTATAATTTGATAGTTTTCGATTGGGTTGTGTTCCTTTGGTATATATTAATGATATTAAACTGGTTTTGGCTAGATTCGGAGATCTCGGGAGCCAATTTGAGGGGCAAGAGCATAGCGGACTAGTGTTGTGGCCCTGTAGAGGTAAGTAATGGTTATAAAGCTTGACCTGAGGGTATGAAACCCCGGACTACGTATTTCTCACTGATTTTAGAATGGCGCATATGTCGGATGACGAGTATGTGGCATGCACTAATTTTTGGATTGGACTAGGTCCTCTCCGCGGCAACTAATGAGTTGCATATTTTACTCAAAATATTATGTTAAATTATGTTCTAAAGATTGTTGAAATATTTGGGCTATAAGCCATGTTTGGGGCCTCGTGTCGATCTGTTTAGACCCCTTGGGGGATTTTTACTGTTGTTTTTCTCACTATTTGTTGATGATTTTACTCAGCCACATTGTGCTTACTGTTTTCGAAACTTAGCCCGATTTACACTACTTTGAGATTTAAAAATGATATTTTGGGTCGAGTACCCCGTTTTACTGATTCGCCCGAGGGGATTTTTGAGTGGTACTGTTTAGTGAGGCCGAGGGCCTGATTGTAAGGATATGATACACCACGAGGTGGCTTGATATTAGCGCTTCGGTTGAAGGAGCCCCTCTAGAGTCTGCACACACACCAAGTGAGCGCACTGAGTACCGAGTGACGAGTGATTAGGAGGCATGAGTAATTGTGAGGTGCTGAGTGACTAAGTACGACTGATGGTGAGGTATGCCCGAGGGGCTGATCATGAGTGACTATGAGGCATGCCCGAGGGGCTGATTATGATACATGTTTTTCCCGAAGGGCTACTTATGATTTTACTACTTTCACTCTGAGCTTACGAAATATGTTTTGCTCGAGGGGCCTCTATATGATTCATTTCATTTTAATACTAAATCTTTCGGTTTGAAGTTGTTGAAAATGTACATTCTTCAAAGGATTTTTCTGAAGTTGATTTTAAGGCATGATGATTTCACACATCTATGTTATACTGTTGGAAAAAAGGTTGTGCATCTTGTGATTTGATGACATTGATTTTATGTGTTTCTTGCTACTCAGATCTGAATTATTTTCATTATTACTGAGTTGGTGTACTCACATTACTCCCTGCACCTTGTGTGCAGATTCAGGTGTTAGGGCAGGGTGAGCTGTCTATCTGTTCCATAGATTCTCGGAGGTTTGTGAGGTAGCTGCATGCGTCCGCAGTCCTGCTCCCTCTCCTACTTACTATTATAGAATTTATTTTTGTTGAGTTGTATATTTATGTAGATTCTCATGATCAGTGACTCTGGGTTCTCGGGGGTTATATTTAATATTCAGTATAACTTTAATTGTTTTATAAATGTTTAAAGGAAACCTTTATGTGTAATCGGTATAGTAAAGATGTAAATGGAAGCTTATTATGATTTGAGTGAAGTTTTGGCTGGCCTAGTTCCACGATAGGCGCCATCACGGCTGGCCTAGATTTGGGGTCGTGACAGTTTGGTATCAAAGCGCTAGGTTACATAGGACTCACCGGGCATGAGCAGGTTTAGTAGAGTCTTGTGGATCGGCACGGAGACGTCTGTACTTATCTTCGAGAGTTTGCGGAACCCTTAGAAAAAATCTCACATTCTTAAATTCTTGTCATGCGAATCCATTATTTCAGCCAAGAGCGTAACTCTTGAATTCCTCCCATGTATTCGAGCGCACACGAGAGCGCCTGGTATCAGTTGTGCATCGACGGCTTGTGGCTTCCATGGATGAGATGTGATTTTGGTATGTTGGTAATGGGCCAGTCTGGAGGACTTGAGGCCGGATTCATTCTATGGCTTGATTGCTGAGATTTTTGTTGTGTGGGCACATGTAATTGGGGACTTGTATGTCCGTTTGTGTTCTTATTGATGAGAATTGGTGACTAGATGCCTATGTGGTGGGTGTGATTTCATGGTTAGATGTGATCAGACTGTGAATTGTGTCAAAAGGGTTGGCCGGAAACGTGGTAAGATTTATTGAGTGTTTGATTTTTGTCTCACTTTGGTATATGGCCTTGAGTTGTGAGTATGTTGGAAGACCTCTCATGTTGTGTCGTTGTGGAGTGAAGCGGATTTCTCTGTTGGGTTATGAGTTCCTGGTGATGTCTCTTGAGCTGGTCATTTGCCCCAGTAACGTTTATGTATTTTATTAACAGTGTATTTCAGCCGTATTAGCACTCCCTGTTATTGTATTCATTGATGGTGTCCTGGAATATTCGCGTAGCCAGGAGTAGCATACTTAGTATTTGAGGATAGCATTATAATTATTCAGGGAGGAAAGGCTCTATGCCAATTCTTCGACTGTGAATTTTGGCTCGGCTCAGTAGCATTCTTGGGACACGTGGTGTCCAGTGAAGGTATCCAGGTGGTCATACATGTGTGAGTAGAGCTTCCAGAAGCTCGAGATTTTTGTGACCACCGCTCCAGTGTTAGTTCTGCCATCAGCTTCAGGTTTTTACCGCGTATTGTGGTGCCTCGAGGGTAGGCGTTGTTGTGTTCAGATGAAGGAAGGTGTAGTGATTGTATGTTAGTTCTGGTCTTCAGAAGTGTATGGAGAGATAGCAGTTGCGGCTAAGCGGGCAGGGGTATCATTTGCGGGTTGTCCCAGGGTGTGTGGTCCCTATGTAGTTCTATAATAAGTTCTCTTCTACCAGTAAATGATATATGTTGTAATTGGAGTTTAGATCGCTTGTGGAATTTGGCGTGACTATTGCAATGGTGAATGCGAGATTTGCAGATGACTTGAGTTGTTAGACGGGTGGTGTTATTATGGGCATTGTGAGTTATTATTTATATCAATCATTGGCTTTGAGCCAAGTGGGGTAGTTTGTTAATGATAAGTTGATTGCATGACTATGTGTGGTATTGGTTTCAGTTCGAGGTATATTAGTAATTAATTATGACCTGCAGATGTAGGTAGAAATCTCTTCGATATAGGTTGTAATGTACTCTGTTAGGTAATTGGATTCTATTGAATGATTTAATGGAAATTTTAAAAGGTGTAGTGTGTGCAGTGTATGAATTTACTTGTGGCTTCAAGTGAGTGGATTACTTTCGTAGTATGTTAGTGTGCAACGGGTCAGGTCGATTCTATCTAATTGGTCAGTGTGATTGAGATTTACGTTAGAGGGTGTCAAGACTTGTGGAACTTCTACATCATCACGGATTCTACATATCGGTATCAGGAAGGTAAAGGTAATGGATTTAGATTCACAGCAAGTCTCTTCAGGGTAAGTATTTTGAATATGGTAGTTTTGGGGATATTTGAGAGAGTATTCAGTGGCTTATGAGCCTTAGACGGTATGGTTTTATGCTTGGGTCGCGTGTGGTATGGGTTCAAAATTGTGGTATTACGGCAGGAAGAAGTACCAATTTGAAGGTAAGTCAGAAGAAACTTGGGTAAATAGGGCAACTTGGTAGTAGGTCGGATCGGCATGGTAAGGGATACAATTTGTTCTTGGGTGTTCATGAGGTGACGAGTTTTCGGGTGTTTCTTAGCAATGCTCTTGCATTTCTGGTGGTCTGCGTAGTTTGGTTGAGTTAGAAGAATTCAATCATGATGGTTTGGTGATGCGCAAATGGGATTTCGGATAGTTCCGGGTGGTTACTACCACGGTTAGGGGTGCATATTTTCTTATGACGAGTAGTGAATTTGTTTCTAAATGGGATTCAATGGGAGTTCTTGGCTAGTTGGGTACGTAGTTGCTTGTGGCTCTGAAGGGACCATGGAGTTCCCGTATTTTTCCTAGGTTGGCATAGTGTGTGCAGTATGTTGGGTAGAGTCGAGATTTGCATATGTGAGGTCACGGTTCGGTTCTGGAAGGAAGGTCATAAATTCTTAGGAAGCATGGGCAATTTTATATGACTAGGTAGATGATATCACTAATTGGTGCGACTTGATGAGGGTATATATTTCAGAAAGAGCAATGTGTTTGAGTTAAGGGTACTTCATTGGTATCGTGGCGCCCGATTGTTGGATCAACTGTTGATATTCAAGGTTGCTTGGTAAATGGAAGAATTATAGGGGTATCCCTCGTGGAATGAGTGAGTATTTGGGATGTGTTATGTATTCGAGTGGTGGAGTTGTGATCAGATATGGTGCTTCGTACGTTTCATGGACTTCGAGACTGAGTTCTCATAAACAAGATATTTTGTGGTAGTGAACTGTGAAGTTGCGAGCTGAGCTAGTATGGATGTTAATATGTACCATGATTCCGTCATTGTGAACTTTTCGGTAAGATAGCTATCTATTGTGGGTGATCAGAGTTAATTTAGGGTCACTGGTAGGCTAATATGGGTGTGTGTTCTGCACCGGGTCAGAATTGTTGGTTCCGAATTTCTATTATTGAGTAATGTACCATTCGATTGTGGTTAAGTTTATTCATGTTCTAAGAGTGATCTATGAGTTACCCTTCGGTGTTGCGAGGAGTGGTGATTATTGGTTATATAAACATATGGTGCGGTTCTAATTGGGTGTTATAGCTAGATTTGAGTAAGGTAAGTAATTGGGTGTTGCGGGTTGAGACATGTTGGTTATATACCTTCTGTTTCGGGTGGCATGGTATCGTACGGTTTCCCCCGTGGTTATGCAATGCATTTTGAGTAATTGATGTCGAATTTCGAATGGTTATTGATTTTGGGCAAGGTGTCTTGAAGTATTTCAAGTGGACCACCATTGGATAAGATCGCGCAGTGTAGCGGAGTTATGTAAGGGTACGACCTTTGGTATTGGATACATGTGTTTTTGATTTTTGCAGTGTGTGCCAGGCTGTTAGTATGATATGGTGACGGTAATTGTTAATGGCAAGATAGTCCTCTCGTGTGGATCTTTTATATAATTTGATTGCATTAGGATGTTGCTGTTAAGTGCACGAGTTGCACAGGTTTTGGCTTCGAATTGTATCGATGTGTCATGTCTTCAGGGTGGTTGTGATGGATGAGAAGAGGTCATTGGACCTAGAATGAACATTTCCAGAATTTTCGACAGCATAGTTGGAAGGATAAATATTGGGAGTCGGCTTAGAAATCTGCTATAATTTCTGTTTAGGAAGGGGGAGTTTCATGTCTGACTGATAGGACGAATAGTTGTTAGTTCTACGTGCTTCTTTCATCATCGGCAGTATATAGAAGTGTTAGAGCGAGGTATTTCTTGATAAGAGGTTATGTACCGGTATTGGTTTTTCTGAGCAGATATTATGGTTTAGAGTTATCGCTATGAGTGTTTAGTCACGCGGTGTATTATGTGATTTCATCTTGGGTGCGTATATGACTTGATTAAGCATGTTCAGACTTGTTCAGTTTATAGTTATGGAGAATTTGAACTTGTATATTATTTCAGAAGTGGGAATTTGGTTCTACGGTTTAGGGGTCAGGATTGGATTTAGAAATTTCAACGGTATTGTGCTATTAGACCTATATGGGATAGGGTAACGTGGGATCAACCCCGGGTATGTGCATGGTAAGCTACGTAACAGTTTGATAGTGTTGGAGAACAACTCTTGGCATGTTCGAGGACGAACGTATGTTTAAGTGGGGGGGATGTAACGACCCGGCCGGTCGTTCCGAGAGTTTAGCCCCGTTTCCCCCGTTTCTACTTCATTTTATGTGGTTTAGATTCATTTACGTGTGTTGGATCGGTTGGTTCGCGTTTAGAGTGGTCATGGTGAGAATTGAGGCATTTAGTCTCTCAAGGTAGCCTAGTAGTTGAGAAAGTCAACTGAGAGTTGACTTATTGGTGAACGACCTCAGAATGAGGATTTTATGGCTCGGATGGTTTCTGTAGGTGATTTGGGACTTAGGAGTGTGTTCGGAATGGAGTTTTGGTGTCCGCTGTAGAATTATGCTTGAATTGGCGATTTCCGGTCGGCAGTGGAAAATAGGCTATCGGAGTCGGAATGAAATTTCGAAAGTCGGAACAGGTCTGTAATGTCATTTTGAGTATGTGTGCAAAATTTCAAGTCAATCGGAGGTGTTTTTATTGGTTTTGGCGAAGTTGGTGAAATTTGGAAGTTTCAAAGTTCATAGGCATGAATTTGATGTAATTTTGGTGTTTTCATGTTGTTTTTGGTGTTTCGAAGGCTTTACTAAGTTTGAATAATGCTATGGGGTGTGTTGGTATGTTTGGTAGGGGCCCCGAGGGGCTCGGGATTGATTTCGGATGGTTGGCGGGGTTTTGAACTTGGAAATTTTCAGCAATTAGCTGCTGGTGTCAGTTTCTGGTGTTGGCCGCACCTGCGGATGGGTAGCCGCAGGTGCGTTGTCGCAGGTGCGAAAGGCTGTGCGCAGGTGCGAAAGGAGGCTAGGCAAGGGAATTGTGCAGGTGCGCACCTGGGACCACAGGTGCGGGTCCGCAGGTACGATTTAGTGTCCGCAGGTACGGAAATGATGGCAGAACAGTATAAAAAGGGGCCTCCGTGAAATTAATTTCATTCCACCATTTTTGCATGCGGGAGGAGCTCTTTTGAAGGAAAATTGAAGAGGGAATTCGTAGTTCTTCAGTGAAGGTAAGTTCTCGGGTTATTAACATCGTTTCTATGCTATTTTGATTCGGATTAGGCTTGTAAATTTGAGGATTAAAGTAGGTAAAGGATGGGAAGAATGGGTGGAGGATTGGAAATTCTTTTGGGCGATTTGGGTAGGCAATTTTGGTCCGCTTGTGATGATTTTGGTATGTGTAGAATCGTGGGAGGACGAGGTTTCTAGTGATGTAAAATTTATCAAATTCCGAGATGTGGGCCCTAGGCTCGGGTTTCGCCGAGTTTCGAGATTCTTTTATAATTTTATAGTTTTCGATTGGGTTGTGTTCCTTTGGTATATATTAATGATATTAAACTGGTTTTGGCTAGATTTGGAGCAATCGGGAGCCAATTTGAGGGGCAACAGCATAGCGGACTAGTGTTGTGGCCCCGTAGAGGTAAGTAATGGTTATAAACCTTGTCTTGAGGGTATGAAACCCCGGACTACGTATTTCTCACTGATTTTAGAATGGCGCACATGTCGGATGACGAGTATGTGGCGCGCACTGATTTTTGGATTGGACTAGGTCCTCTCTGCGGCAACTAATGAGTTGCATATTTTACTCAAAACCTTATGTTAAAATATGTTCTAAAGATTGTTGAAATATTTGGGTTATAAGCCGTGTTTGGGGCCTCGTGCCGATCTGTTTAGACCCCTTGGGGGCTTTTTATTGTTGTTTTCCTCACTATTTGTTGATGATTTCACTCAACCACATTGTGCTTACTGTTTTCAAAACTCAGCCCGATTTACACTAATTTGAAATTTAAAAATGATGTTTTGGGTCGAGTACCCTGTTTTACTGATTCGCCCGAGGGGCTTTTTGACTGGTACTGTTGAGTGAGGCCGAGGGCCTGATTGTGAGGATATTAGCGCTTGGGCTTAAGGAGCCCCTCCGGAGTCTGCACACACCCCAGTGAACACACCGAGTGCCGAGTGACGAGTGATTGGGAGGCATGAGTGACTGTGAGGTGTTGAGTGACTGTGAGGTGCTGAGTGACTGATTATGAGTGATTGTGAGGTATGCCCGAGGGGTTGATCACGAGTGACTGTGAGGCATGCTCGAGGGGCTGATTATGATACATGTTTTGTCCGAGGGGCTACTTATGATTTTACTACTTTCACTCTGAGCTTATGAAATATGTTTTGCCCGAGGAGACTCTATATGATTCATTTCATTTTCATACTAAATCTTTCGGTTTGAAGTTGTAGAAAATATACATTCTTCAAAGGATTTTTCTGAAGTTGGTTTTAAGGCATGATGATTTCACGTATCTATGTTATATTGTTGGAAAGAAAGGATGTGCATCTTGTGATTTGATGACCTTGATTTCATGTGTTTCTTGCTGCTCAGACCTGAATTATTTTCATTACTACTGAGTTGGTGTACTCACATTACTCCCTGCACCTTGTGTGCAGATTCAGGTGTTAGGGCAGGGTGAGCTGTCTATCTGTTCCAGATATTCTCGGAGGTTTGCGAGGTAGCTGCATGCGTCTGCAGTCCTTCTCCCTCTCCTGCTTACTATTATAGAATTTATTTTCGTTGAGTTGTATATTTTATGTAGATGTTCATGACCAATGACTCCGGGTTCTCGGGGGTTATATTTAATATTCAGTATAGCTTTAACTGTTTTATAAATGTTTAAAGGAAACCTTTATGGGTAATCGGTACAGTAAAGATGTAAATGGAAGCTTATTATGATTTGAGTGAAGTTTTGGCTGGCCTAGTTCCACGATAGGCGCCATCACGACTGGCCTAGATTTGGGGTCGTGACAT
>ML401861.1:12112-35052 GCA_005239525.1 Nicotiana knightiana
TATATATATATATATATATATATATATATATATATATATATATATATACATATATGTAACTGCTCTGCCATAGTAGGCTCGCTCAGATGCTCTCGGTCATACTAGGCTCCGTATCTCGACCAACTAGACTGGCTCATAGGCGCTCTGTAACGACCGGACCGGTCGTTTTGCGTTATCGGACCCCGTTCCTCCAAATGAAACTTCCCATAGCGGCATTTTATGATTTATGACTTGCGAGGACTGGTGGTCCGGGATTCGAGGTGTTTTGAGTGCAATAGGAACAATTGGTTCCTTAAGGTTGGCCTTTAAGGCCAAGTTTGACTTCGGTCAATATTTTGGGTAAACGACCCCGGAATCGAGTTTTGTCAGTTCCAGTAGCTTCGTGTGATGATTTTGGACTTGGGCGTATGTTTGGATTGGGTTTCTGATGACTCGGGGGAATTTCTGCGCCCAGTATTGAAATAAGAAGTTCCTTAAGTCCATATTTCGGTTTGGGACGTGTTTGTGTGTTTTCGAGGTCCGAACGGAATTCCGAGATCGGGAATAGTTTCGTTATATTAATTATGACTTGCCTGCAAAATTTGAGGTCATTCCGAGTAGTATAGACCCATTCGGCGCAATAAAATGAAATCTAGAATTCTTAAAGTTCTTAAGTTTGAATTCAAGGGGTTTGGAGGGTAATTTTTAGTTTTAGCGATGTTTTGAGTGTTCCTTAAGCTCGAGCGAGTCTGTCATATGATTTGGGACTTGTTGGTATATTTTGTCAGGGGCTCGGGTGGGCCCCGGGGCCTCCCGGACCCCGCACGGGACCAAAAACCAGCAAAATACAAGGCTGGTGCAGCTGCTTCTGGTGTGACCGCACCTGCGATCGCCCAGTAGCAGGTGCGAGACCACACCTGCAGTCCCAGCCTCACAGGTGCGAAAAACCCATGGACCCCTCTACTTCCGCACTTGTGCCCGCTGGTACGAGTCCGCTGGTGCGGAAATACGCCGCAGGTGCGAGTCCGCTGGTGCAGACTTTCCCTCGCAGGTGCGACCCCAGCTCACAGGCCCAACCTCCGCAGGTGCAGCCATTTCTTCGCAGGTGCGGGACCGCACATGCGGTCCCAAAGTCCCAGGTGCGAGAATCCCTGTAGACAGACCTATTTAATGTCCAAAACAAGGGTTTCTTCACATAATTTCACCCCCTAACCTCCATTGTTGAGACCTATAGCTTGAGAAAGCAGTCGTTCAACCAATTCCTCCAAGAGGTAAGTAATTCCACTCCTTTTAAATTAAATTCATGAATTGTCAAGAAAAATCTCTACTAATTCCTAGAAAAATCTATGTTTTGGGTGGTAGTTGGGATTTTAGAAAATTTGGAGAATTATCCATTTAAGGCTATGAATTCTTGTATAAATCATATAATTTTGATCCTTAGGCTTCGGGTGAGTGATCCCTTCAAGAATTTTCGGAATCCGAGTATGTGGGGCGGGGGTTGGATTTTTAGAATTTCTCAAGAATGTCGAAATTTGGGTAGATTAGAATAATTCCCCTGTTTTGACCATGCAATTGTGTTATTAAACTATATTTGGCTAGTTGCGAGCCATCGAGGGTAGATTTCGGAGATTCGGGCGCATCCTTGACCCGAGGGGTGGTTTCGTCGCGAGGTAAGTCTCCGTTCCAACCTTTTAAGGGGGAAATGTCCACATAGGTTCCTTATTTGCTATATATATATGTTGTGGGGGCCGTGTACGTACCAAGTGACGAGAGACCGTACGTGGTGACTATATTGCTATGTCGGGTAGCTTTAGGACTCACGAGCATGCCACTATGTGCCTTATTTGTACCTTTTATGTGATAAGAGTTGAAATTATTGTTGAGTTGGTATGGAAACATGAAACATTTTGATTTGGATCCCAGTTGGCTATTCGTGGTATTGACGTAGTCCTGTTGAGTTCACTGTTGAGTTGGTACACACACGTACTTATACATATATATACACTTGATATCGGGTCAGCACACGATTCGCAGGGATGATGCGCGACCGTGGGATAGCTTATTATTATTATTATCGAGTTAGCACACGAGTCGCAGGGATGATGCGCGACCGTGTGATAGCTTATTATTATTATTATCGAGTCAGCACACGAGTCGCACGGATGATGCGCGATCGTGAGATAGCTTATTATTATTATCGAGTCAGCACACGAGTCGCAGGGATGATGCGCGATCGTGGGATAGTTTATTATATCGAGTCAGCACGCGAGTCGCAAGTATGATTCGCGATCGTAGGATAGCTTTATGACCCGAGTCCCTATGACCACCTTTATGACTCCGGTCGGTTGTCTTGTCCTGGTATGTGTATGTTCACTTGAGTTTGAGTCACTTAATAAAAATTGGAGTGTCGGGCATTGGTTAAGAGAGGATTTTTGGTACCTTGTTGTCCCTTTTCCGTTATTATCTGGTTTTCGTTATTTTCTATATACTTGTTGCTCACTGTTTTTCCATGCCTATTGTTTTAGCCATACTTCGTCATATATATTATATTGCTGGACCTTAGTGAGTATCTAGTCGACCTCTCGTCACTACTCCTTCGAGTTTGGGCGGGATACTCACTGGGTACATATTTATTATGTACTGATGCTGCACTATTTTTTTTTCTGTACTTGACTGTACCGGTCTGGAGGCTGGCACATCTGATTATCAGGCCGGCGTTAGATAATGATTTGGGCTGAGTCGACTTCGCGGTGAGCTGCTCTTCCTGACGATCTCTGGCAGCACCCGGGAGTTTCCTTTTGTCATTTTCCGTCTATTTCTTTCAGACCATGGGATTGTGTACATATATGTTATCCTTGTATATTCAGATAGTTGCCCGTGATACTCGTGACACTAGTTCCTGGCACACACTGCGTATATTTTGGGTTTTGGGCTGTATTTTCATACATATTCTTATCTTTTGGCTCATCATTCAGATGTATTTATTTCTATGTCACAGGCTAATATCATGTTAATAAATGCTTAAAACTGGTAAGAGTTGGAATAATTAATCACATGGGAAGGGTAACACTTAGTGTAATTTATGTTGGCTTGCCTAACCCCCTTGTTGGGCGCCATGAACCGTGTGGGAAATTGGGTCGTGACGCGCTCGGCCACAGTAGGATCGATATATAACTTACCATCTAATCAGAGGTTGCCCAAGAGGGGCCTGCCCATCGATTATAGCTCGATGGTAATGAAAATACTGTAATATTGTATATATAGACTCTCCGCTCTCTTGACTGGAAAAAGGAAATACTCAATTGAGTATGTAGTCTCGATAAGGAGAATATTGTAACTTACAATACTAGGAAAATATACGTAAATTCTGGAATATGAATTTTTTTTTATGCCTCGTTATCAAACTCGTATTACAAGATCATGCCAAAATAAAAAAAAGACTTAGTCTTAACATACTTGGAGTAGGAAAATATCTGCTTCTTCCAGAACTAATCATGGTTCACTGGTCTAAAACATAAAATAACCTTAGGTAACCAAACAGTTCAAAATATACCAAACATGATTCTACCCTTTTAATCGTGTTCCTAGGGCAACAGTGTTAATTGCCTAAAAGAGACCATAGTAGGATTATTTCCGTCTCTCTTGCATTGGCTACTGCTTACATTATTTAAATGGAAAATGGGACCTCTCATGCAAGAAAAGTTGCATTTCTTCCAAATTCCCCTCTATGAGACAGAACCGGAAAGACTTTAAATGCCAACTTTTTGTTTGAATGGATGCAACTGGAAGAGTTCAATAGTCATGCGTAATAGGTGATAACAACAGATTAACACATAAAATATCAAGGCTCAGGATATTTCAAGATTTCAATGCTTACCTCACATCTCAATTCTTGCCACATAACCAAAATGACTAAGAGTCATTTGTGCAAGAAGTGGCTTGCTGCCACGTGGGGATAGGGTGAGAATGTTAATCTTTATCCACTTATTAAGTAATTAAATAATACCTTGTTACCTAATAATTAACTAATTTTTCGTATAATTAAGAATTGTCTCAATTTACTTAAAATATTATTTATTTTTAATACACTTTATACCCTACTATCATGATCATATGGTACTATATAAAATAAATACATACACTATTATTTTGTTAAAACATCCATGTAAAAATACATATATTTTCTCAACTTCTAATTTTTTTAATTTCATATAAAGAGTACAAATTCTCGTAAGCTTAATTCTTAAAATGGTAAAAAGATAACCTTCTTTTCCATTGAAATGTTTTTTTAATATCTTTACAATAAAGTAAATCTCATAAACTTTCTCATATTATGAGTATAATTTACCACATTCAAAAATAGTAATAATGGTAACTATCCAAAATTATACTTATAAAACTTTTAATAGAATACTCCACTTAAAAGAAAATACCACACTAACATAATATCTAACTGTATCAAGTTTGTTAAACGTACGAATCTTATAATAACATAGTCAATTGATGATTGCTAGAAACACATATTGCTGCATAATTAAGTTCTCGTGTAATTAAGTACCAACAAACCATGAAACAGCATTGCAAATTTCAGCTCTTATAGTAAGCTCCTAAACACAAAAAGCAACAATCTTTCACTGGATTAACATAATCAAGACAAATTACCTTGAACTCATAATGCTATTTACAGATCTCCACTCATTAAAGCCAGAGATAGACAAAATGCGAATCTTGAAAAAAAAATCCTTAAAAAGATCAAAAATAGGAAACGCCACCACTCTCCATGTGGGATATTTCAATTCACATGTACTGTAATATATAATGGTAGTTTAAGCATCTTAAAACAGTTACCGAAAGCAATGCTCTTTTATTTAAAATTAGTATTTATTTCACTTTTCTAGAAAGTTGGTCTCCACATTATCAAACCAAAAATCAGAAATTCTAACCAAGATTCTTCAAGTAAATTAAAATATCAAATGTTGAGTATGGTGCAAATCTTATGAATATCTTAATCCCTTCAACTTCATATGGATTATTACGGCACATCTTAATGCTAAGTACGGGATGTAACATATGTATCTATATAAACCTTTTTTTTAGAATTAGTTATATGATTTAAGTCCTAATATTGTTACTTATATATATAGATGTGGCCCATAGTGGCTCGTGATAAGTTTGATAATAAACAAGGATAAGGTATGTGATGCCCGGTTGGGTAGAATTTGATGTTATAATGGGTATGAATTGGTTGGCTTCTTGTTATGCTAACATTGATTGTAGATCAAAAATTGTTGGATTCCAATTCCAAGGAGAGCCTGTTTTTGAATGGAAAGGTAATACGGCATGGCCGAGAGGTGGATTTATTTCCTATCTCAAGGCAAGGAAGATGATCATAAAGGGCTATATTTATCACTTAGTTTGGATATAGGATGTGAAATTAGGGTGCATGAATCGGGACCTGTGATTTGTGATTATGAGGTTTGGTACCTCATGGAAATTCTTGAATACATGTGGGGTGAAAGCAGTTTTTCTTGTCGAGTTGTTACTTGATTTAGTTTATTCGATTTCACCGGACTTAAATCGTGTTCAGCTTACTTTACAGTGTTATTACATGTTTGTTCCATTTGCTAATTGTTGCTCTTAGCTTCCTATTACTATCATTGTTTTGTTATTGTTATCATGCTTGGCTCTATATGGATATTGTGCCCTATTAGTTCACATTTATACTTGTTCATGTTGTTTAATCAAGTGGTGTCTTGGTTGTCCCTCGTCACTACTACACCGAGGTTAGTCTTGATACTTATTGGGTATCGTTGTGGTGTACTCATGATTTCTGCATATTTTTGTGCGGATACAGGTACTCCGAAATTGGTTGATCATTAGCTAGTTGTTCGAACTTTGCTGTGGAGACTCAAGTGTCATCATGTTCGCAGGACTTAGAGTCCCCTTCTAATATTGTACGTATATTTTTATTTATCTTTCCGGAGCAGTTGTACTTAGAAGACTTTCTAGTAACCTCAGTATAACTTATGACTTGCACTATCGGTTTTGGGTATTGTATTGCACTTGGGATTTATTGTTTTACTATAGAAATTACAGTTTCATGCTTCGTAGAAGTTCTGGTTAAATTCTATCTTTAATTCATTAAGTGTTAGGTTTACCTAGTCTTAGAGACTAGGTGCCGTCACGACATCCTGCGGAGGAAAATTGGGGTCATGACAAGTTGGTATCAGAGCTCTAGGTTCATAGGTGCTACGAGTCATAAGAGAGTTTTGTAGAGTTGTGCGGATGGATACGTTGACATCTGTACTTATCTTTGTGGGGTTACAGAACTATTAGGAAAGTTTCACTTTTTCATTCCTATCGTGCGAGTTTACTGATCTTAGAGTTTGATCCTTGTCATTCTAATTGCTCACAGATGGTGAGGACACGATCTGCAGTTACTGATGACAATGCCCCCAAAGTTGGTGTGGCTAAGGGCCGAAGTAAAGGCAGAGGCAGAGGCAGAGGAGGAGCATGTGTCGCAACTAGAGCACCTGTTAGAGCATCAGTTGAGGAGCCTCTAGTAGCTCCGGTTGGGGGACAGATACCAGAGGTGATTGTTGTTACCCCTGGACTTTAGGAGACTTTAGCATGGTTCCTGAGCATGTGTGGTAAATTGGCTCAGGCGGGGTTGATTCTGGTTGCACCAACTACTTCGCAGAACGGGGGAGGAGCTCAAACTCCCGTTGCCCATACTCTAGAACAGCGAGTCCATGTTGGTCAGGTTCTAGGTATCATGCCGACACAGCCTGTTATTCCGGTCCAGCCTGAGGTTAGGCCAGGGGAAATGGAGGATGAGCAGCTTAGAGTTGCGAGGTTCAAGAAGTATGTGACGACCCAAAGGCGTCATCACCTATTTTATTATCTATTGCGTACTTCTGAGGCCTCAAAAACCTCATCTACAGTTGCCTCGATTTACGTGTGCAGTCCGAGCGCGTAGCCGGACAACTTAAATATGAAATTCTGTGAAAAATGCTAAAATTTGATATTAAAATGAGTAAATTTGATTCCGGTCAATATTTTGGGTAAACGGACCCGGACCCATGATTTGACGGTCCCGGAGGGTCCGTAGGAAAATATGAGAGTTGGGCATATGCCCGGAATCGAATTCCGAGGTCCCAAGCCCGAGAAATGAATTTTTGAGTGAAATTGTTTTTCTGAAATTTATAAAGAAAAGTAAAATGAAAATTGGTTAGAATGTGTTGGTATCGGGCCCGTATTTTGGTTCCGGCGCTCGGTACAGGTCTTATATGTGGTTTAAGATATTTCTGTGAAGTTTGGTTGAAATTGGACGTCGTTTGAAGTGTTTCGGACTTAAAACTCTAAATTTGAAAGTTTATGAGGTTTGAAGAAAAACTAGTGATTTTGAGGTTTGATTCGTTGTTTTTGATGTTATTTTGGCGATTTGATCGCGCGGTTAAGTTCGTAGGATGTTGTTGAGTTAGTGTATGTGATTGGTTAGGAGCCCCGAGGGCTCGGGAGTGTTTCGGAGGTGTCTCGGAGTGATTTTGAACTTAGGAAAATTGCTGGTTTTGCTTCAGCTGTTGTAGGTCCATTTGTTCTTCGCGATCGCGAAGCCTATTCCACGTTCGTAAAGCTTTAAGCTTTCCTTCATCGCGTTCGCGTCCATTCCCTCGCGATCGCGTAGGGTTATTTGACCCTGAGGGCTTAGCCCTCTTTTCCTCTTCGTGTTCGCGTAGCTTTGCAGGTATCCTTCATCGCGTTCGCGTGATGTCCCACGCGTTCGAGTAAGTCAACTTCTGGACCCCACCCCTTTTCCTCTTCGCGTTCACGTACAGTTGACCGCGATCGCGATGGTCTGTCCAGTCTACCCTTCGGGAATGCGACCTCCCTTCCGCGATCGCGAAGGAAAATTTTTCCCAGTGGTATATAAATATTTCCAGAACCAGTAGCTACGAGATTTTCATAGATCATAACGAACTTCTTCTTCTCCAAGGTCCTTAGGCGTCCATTGAAGCCATCCTTCACCAAAACTTCTTGGGTTAGTAAATTTTAACTCGTTTCCTTCATTTTACATCTATATCTAATGAATTCCTAAGCCTAAAACATGCAAATTAGAGTAGAAAATTGGGAATTTGGGTAGAGTTAGGACCTTTTGTATTTTCTTGATTAAGACCTCGTTTGTGGGTCGAATTTGAAAACAAATTATATATTCGGGCTCGTGGGTGAATAGGTGACATGGTTTTGGTCCGAGCCCCGTGTTTGGACCAAGCGGGCCCGAGGTTGAATTTTGTTATTTTTGGAAGAATGCATGGAAATGGGTAATTAGGCTATGTAATTGAATAATTGAATCCATCTTGATAATCTTGAGTTGATTATGTCTAGATAATACCATTCGGAGTTGAATTCTAAAGGAAAGGCGGTGTTAGAGGGTTGATTGCTATATTTTGGACCCGAGGTAAGTGTCTTGCCTAACTTTGGTGAGGGAATATGTATTGTATGCTATGTGTTAAGTGTTTATCATGTTAAATGCATAGGTGAGGTGACAAGTACCTATGCATTGTGTGTCAAGCATTCCCGTGAGTCTATTTTCGGTAAAAAAACCTTATTATTACTTCCACGTTCGTTATAATATGCAATTGTCTCTACTTGGAAGTTGATTAATGTTGAAACCTCTGGTTGATGAACTCATGATGTATTGGTCCGATTGAGAACCCAATTGTAAAGGGTAGATTTGAAATTATTGGTTATAGTTGAGACCCTTGCCAGGAAATCGTTATGATATTGACTGATACTTTCCCCTTGCCGAGTGATTTTGAATTGTATTTCCACTATGTTGTATTCCTTGCCACTGATATTGTCATTGTTTTGGTGAGGAAGAGTGTAAAAGCACGAAGGGTGGTGTCGTGCCATATTTTATATACGAGGGGACATTTTGTGCCATGTTTATATTGTTTATGTACGAGGGGAAATTTTGTGCCATATTTTATATTGTTTATGCACGAGGGGACATTCCGTGCCATGTTTATATTGTTTATGCACGAGGGGACATTCCGTGCCATATTTTATATTGTTTATGCACGAGGGGACATTCTGTGCCACGTTTATATTGTTTATGCACGAGGGGACATTCCGTGCCATATTTTATATAATTATGCACGAGGGGACATGTCGTGCCGTATCTTTCACTATTTAATCTGTATTGTCAATTCCCGTTATTATTTTCAGATATTTTAGGCTGTTGTTTTCGTTTCCGTCATTTCAGTGTTTGCTATCTCTTACCCCCAACATATTCTTCCCCATAATTGTATTCTTGTTTAGTTTCTGCTATACTATTGAACTGCACATGTACATCTTGTTGTCGTGTCCTAGCCTCGTCACTACTTCACCGAGGTTAGGCTCGGCACTTACTCAGTACATGGGGTCGGTTGTACTGATGCTACATCTGCACTTCTTTATGTTGTGCAGATTATGCAGTCGGACCCGGTGCACATCATTAGTGGGAGTGTCTTTTAGCTCATCCTAGAGGCTTCAAGGTGGCGTTCGTGGGCCTTGGTGTCTCTCCCATCCCTAGTTCTTCGTTTCTGTCTTGCTTTCCTCTAGTTTTCAGACACAGTCATGTATTTCCTTTCAGACTTTGTATTTAGCACTCTTATGGATAGTCCGTGAGTTTGTGACTCCAGGTTTTGGGAAATTAATACGTCATTGTATTATGTTGTCTTTACTTAGTTTTGAAACCATATTTATTTCCGTTGATAAGTTGTGAACTATTTTTGCTTATTCTGTTAAATTGACATTATTATGTTAGCTTAACTGTACACGTTGTCTTGTCTAGCGGGTTCAACGTTAGACGCCATCACGGCCCGATGGTGGGATTTCGGGGCGTGACAAGTTGGTATCAGAGCACTTGGTTACTTAGGTCTCAGGACTCACGGACAACTTAGTAGAGTCTGAGGGATCGGTATGGAGACGTCTGTATTTATCCCCCAGAGGCTGCAAAGTTAGGATGACTCCACATTTCTTTTCATCTCTGTCGTGCGATATGAATTCTGAGTACTGATTGAGTTTCTATGCTATTCTCCCGCAGATGGCGAGGGTGTGTGCTTCCCTTGGTTCCGCTCAGAAAACTGACACTCCTGCTACAGCTCCTACGAGGGGTCGAGGTCGAGGACGAGACCGTGCTGGAGGCCGAGGCCAGGGCCGGGCTCAGCCTAGAGCAGCAGCCCCAATGGAGGACCCTCAGGTCGAGTCTGACGAGGAGGTCCCAGTTCCGGCAGTCACAGTTGGACCAGATCAGGTCCCAGAGGGGTTCATAGCTACCTCAGTTCTTCAGGACGTTCTTGTCCGTCTAGTCGGACTCATGGAGAGTGTAGCACAAGCGGGTCTTCTTCCTACTGCACCAGCCGTCTCTTAGGCTGGGGGAGGTGCCTAGACTCCTGCCACCCGCGCGCCAGAGCAGCTAGCTCCACAGTTTCAGACTCCGGCACCTCAGCCAGCCGGAGTAGCTCAGCCGAGTATTGCAGCACCGGTAGCAGAGGGAGAAACTATGTCAGCAGATGCTTTGTGGAGACTAGACAGGTTCACTAAGTTATTCACTGCTACTTTTACTGGTTCACCATCAGAGGACCCCCAGGATTATTTGGACAGTTGCCATGAGGTTCTTCGGAACATGGGCATAGTAGAGTCCAACAAAGTTGACTTCGCTGCTTTTCGGTTATCTGGCGCAGCCAAGAGCTGGTGGAGAGAATATTGCTTAGCCAGACCAGCTGGATCTACACCTTTGACTTGGTATCAGTTCTTAGAGGTATTTTTCGGGAAGTGCCTTCCCATTACTCAGAGAGAGGACCTTCAGAGGCAGTTTGAGCGTCTCCAGCAGGGATCCATGTTAGTCACTCAGTACGAGACCAGGTTCATCACTCTAGCCCGACATTCTCTTATTATACTTCCCACTGATCGGGAGAGGGTTCAGAGATTTATTGAGGGATTAGCCCATCCTATCAGACTTCAGATGTCTAGAGAGTCAGGTACCGATATATCGTTCCAGGATGCGGCCAATGTGGCCAGAAGGATCGAGATGATTATGCCACAGGGTGGTGATTAGGGGGCTGACAAGAGGCCCCGTCATTTCGGTCATTTCAGTGGAGCCTCATCTAGAGGCAGGGATTCGTCAGGTAGAGGTCATCCTCCCAGACCCTATCAGTCGGCACTTCAGGTAGCACACAGTGCACCGCCAGCTCCTATTGGTGCACCACCAGCACCTATCGATGCACCGCCGCTTCAGAATTTCTAGGGTGGTTATCAGGGTCGACAGGGCTAGTTCTTGAGTCAGCAGCCACATCAGCAGAGGCCTTGTTATACTTGCGGTGGTTTGGGGCATATTTCCATGTTTTGCCACCGAGGTTCTGGTGGGTCTCAGTATCAGGGTTCCCGTGCCATAGTTCCCACATTAGGCACACCCCTACCCCCTCAGTTAGCTAGGGGTGGCGGTCGGGGTGCCAGAGGTAGAGGTCAGACTCATAGAGGTGGAGGACATGCCACGAGAGGTAGAGGTCAGGCCGTAGTAGGTCGGCCCAGAAATGATCAGATTGGAGGGGCTCAGCCCAGTTGCTATGCCTTTCCTGCCAGGCCTGATGCCGAGGCTTCTGATGCAGTTATTACAGGTACAGTTTCAGTTTGCGGCCGAGATGCTTCGGTGTTATTTGATCCGGGTTCTATATTCTCGTATGTGTCTTCATATTTTACCCCTTATTTGAGTATGCCCCGTGATTCCTTGAGTACTGTTGTGCATGTTTCTACACCGGTGGGTGATTCTATAGTGGTAGATCGAGTCTACCGTGCTTGCTTAGTAGTCATCGGTGGTCTGGAAACTCAGGTTGATCTTTTGCTTCTTGATATGGTTGACTTCGATGTTATATTGGGGATGGATTGGTTATCCCCCGATTATGCTATCTTGGATTGCCATGCCAAGACGGTGACCTTAGCCTTACCAGATCTGCCTCGTTTGGAGTGGAGAGGGAATCCTGGTTATGCTACCCGCAGTGCTATTTCATACGTAAAGGCTCGGTGTATGGTCGAGAAGGGGTGTTTGGATTATTTGGCTTATGTGCGCGATTCTAGTGTTGAGGTTCCCTCTATTGATTTGGTACCCATGGTTCATGAGTTTCCTTAGGTCTTCCCTTCAGACCTGTCGAGGATGCCACCCGACAGGGACATTGATTTATGCATTGATCTGGCTCCGGGCACCCAGCCCATTTCTATTCCACCGTATCGCATGGCCCCGCTAGAGTTGAAAGAGTTGAAAGAGTTGAAGGAACAGTTGCAGGATTTGCTTGGGAAGGGTTTCATTAGACCCAGCGTTTCTCCTTGGGGTGCTCCAGTATTGTTTGTGAAGAAAAAGGATGGTTCGATGAGGATGTGCATTGATTACCGGCAATTGAACAAGGTTACAATCAAGAATAAGTATCCACTGCCGAGGATTGATGATTTGTTCGATCAGCTTCAGGGTGCCAAGGTATTTTCAAAGATAGACTTGAGATCTAGCTACCATCAGTTTAGGATTAGGGCATCCGATGTCCCTAAGACAGCTTTCCGCACTCGGTACAGGAATTGCGAGTCTTTGGTCATGTCATTTGGGTTGACAAATGCCCCAGCAGCTTTTATAGACTTGATGAACCGAGTGTTCAAGCCTTATTTGGACTCGTTCGTGATAGCCTTCATTGATGATATATTGATATACTCCCGCAGCCAGGAGGAGCACGAGCAGCATCTTAGAATGGCTCTTCATACTTTGAAGGACAGTCAGTTATATGAAAAATTTTTGAAGTGTGAGTTCTGGTTGAGATCAGTTGCATTCCTGGGTCATGTCGTATCAGCAGAGGGTATTCAGGTTGACTCGAAGAAGATTGAGGCAGTCAAGAACTGGCCTAGACCAGCATCAGCTACAGAGATTCGGATTTTCTTGGGATTGGCAGGCTACTATCGTCGGTTCGTGGAGGGGTTCACATCTATTGCAGCACTGATGACCAGGTTGACCCAGAAGGGTGCCCAGTTCAGATGGTCGGACGAGTGTGAGGCGATCTTTCAGAGGCTCAAGACAGCTCTGACTAAGGCACCGGTATTGGTTTTGCCTACAGGTTCAGGGTCTTATACAGTCTATTCCGATGCTTCCCGTATTGGGCTTGGTGCAGTGTTGATGCAGGATGGCAAGGTCATTGCTTATGCTTCGAGGTAGTTGAAGATTCATGAGAAGAACTATCCAGTGCATGATTTGGAGTTGGCAGCCATTGTCCACGCATTGAAGATTTGGAGGCACTATCTGTATGGCGTGGCGTGTGAGGTGTTCACGGATCATAAGAGTCTTCAGTACTTGTTCAAGCAAAAGGAGTTGAATTTGAGGCAGAGGAGGTGGTTGGAGTTGTTGAAGGATTATGATATTACCATCTTATATCACCCGGGGAAGGCCAATGTGGTGGCCGATGCTTTGAGTAGGAAATCAGCTAGTATGGGCAGTCTTGCTTTTATTCCAGTCAGTCAGAGGCCGCTTGCTTTGGATGTTCATGCTTTGGCCAATCGATTTGTAAGGTTAGATACTTCTGAGCCTAGTCGAGTGTTGGCTTTTACGGTCGCTCGTTCTTCATTATTGGAGCGTATCCGTGATCGGCAATTTGATGATCCCCATATGTGTGTCCTTAGAGACACGGTACAGCATGGAGGTGCCAAGCAGGTGACCTTAGATGATGATGGTGTTTTGAGATGGCAGGGGCGAGTCTGTGTGCCCAGTGTTGATGGGATTCGAGATTTGATTTTAGAGGAGGCCCATAGTTCCCGGTGCTCTATTCATCCGGGTGCCGCGAAGATGTATCAGGATTTGCGGCAGCATTATTGGTGGCTTAGAATGAAGAAGGATATTGTGGCACATGTGGCGCAGTGTTTGAATTGTCAACAGGTTAAGTATGAGCATCAGAGGCCTGGTGATTTATTTCAGAGGATTGAGCTTCCCGAGTGGAAGTGGGAGAGGATCACTATGGACTTCGTTACTGGACTTCGGTTGACCCAGAAGAAGTTCGATGCAGTTTGGGTCATTGTTGATAGGCTGACCAAGTCACCGCATTTCATTCCTGTGGTAGTTTCCTATTCATCCGAGAGGTTAGCTGAGATATATATCCGGGAGATTGTTCGCCTTCATGGTGGGCCGGTAACTATCATTTCGGACCGGGGCGCACAGTTTACCTCGCGTTTCTGGAGAGTAGTTCAGCGAGAGTTAGGCACCCAGGTGGATTTGAGCACAGCATTTCATCCTTAGACAGACGGGCAGTCCGAGCGGACTATTCAGTTATTGGAGGATATGCTCCGGGCTTGTGTTATAGACTTTGGAGGATCATGGGATCAGTTCTTGCCTTTAGCAGAGTTTGCCTACAACAGCAGCTACCAGTCGAGTATCCAGATGGCTCCTTATGAGGCATTATATGGTAGGCGGTGTCTCCGGTTGGATGGTTTGAGCCGGGGGAGGCTCGGTTGTTGGGTACAGATTTGGTTCAGGAGTCCTTGGACAAGGTCTGGATCATTCATGATAGGCTTCGTACAGCTAAGTCCAGGAAAAAGAGTTATGCAGATCGCAAGGTTCGAGATGTAGCTTTCATGGTCGGTGAGCGAGTATTGCTCTGAGTGTCGCGTATGAAGGGCGTGATGAGATTTGGAAAGAAGGGCAAGCTTAGCCCTAGGTTCATTGGTGCGTTTGAGATTCTTGATCGAGTGGGAGAGGTGGCTTATAGACTTGCATTGCCGCCTAGCTTATCAGTCGTACATCCAGTTTTTCATGTGTCCATGCTTCGGAGGTATCACGGCGATCCAGCCCACGTGTTAGATTTCAGCATTGTCCAGTTGGACAAGGACTTATCTTATGAGGAGGAGCCGGTAGCTATCTAGACCGGCAGGTTCGTCAGTTGAGATCCAAGAGTTTCCCTTCTGTTCGTGTTCAGTGCAGAGGTCAGCCTCCTGAGGCATCAACCTGGGAGTCCGAGTCCGATATGCGGAGTTCCCCCATTTAATCCCCGACTCAGGTACTTCCTTCTTCGGTCCATTTGAGGACGAACGGTTGTTTTAGAGGTGGAGAATGTGACGACCCAAAGGGGTCATCACCTATTTTATTACCCATTCCGTACTTTCGAGGCCTTGAAAACCTCATCTGTAGTTGCCTCGATTTGCGTGCGCAGTCCGGGCGCATAGCCGGACGGCTTAAATATGAAATTCTTTGAAAATGCTAAAATTTAATATTAAAATGAGTAAATTTGACTCCGGTCAAAATTTTGGGTAAACAGACCCGGACCTGTGATTTGACGGTCCCGGAGGGTCCGTAGGAAAATATGGGACTTGGGCGTATGCCCGGAATCGAATTCCGAGGTCCCAAGCCCGAGAAATGAATTTTTCAGTGAAATTGTTTTTCTGAAATTTATAAAGAAAAGTAAAATGAAAATTGGATAGAGTATGTTGGTATCGGGCCCGTATTTTGGTTCCGGCGTCAGGTACAGGTCTTATATGTGGTTTAAGATATTTCTATGAAGTTTGGTTGAAATTGGACGTTGTTTGACGTGTTTCGGACTTAAAACTCTAAATTTGAAAGTTTATGAGGTTTGAAGAAAAACTAGTGATTTTGATGTTTGATTTGTTGTTTTTGATGTTATTTTGGCGATTTGATCGCGCGGTTAAGTTTGTAGGATGTTGTTGAGTTAGTGCATGTGATTGGTTAGGAGCTCCGAGGGCTCGGGAGTGTTTCGGAGGTGTCTCGGAGTGATTTTGAACTTAGGAAAATTGTTGGTTTTGCTTCAGCTGTTGCAGGTCCATTTGTTCTTCGCAATCGCGAAGCCTCTTCCGCGTTCGCGAAGCTTTAATATTTCCTTCATCGTGTTCTCGTCCATTCCCTCATGATCGCGTAGGGTTATTTGACCGTGAGGGCTTAGCCCTCTTTTGCTCTTCGCGTTCGCGTACAGTTGACCGCGATCGTGTAGCTTTGCATGTCTCCTTCATCGTGTTCGTGTGATGTCACACGCGTTCGTGTAAGTCAACTTCTGAACCCCAGCCCTTTTCCTCTTCGCCTTTGCGTACAGTTGACCGCGATCGCGATGGTCTGTCCAGTCTACCCTTCGCGAACGCGACCTCCTTTCCACGATCGCGAAGGGAAATTTTACCCAGTGGTATATAAATATTTCAAGAACCAGTAGCTACGGGATTTTCATAGATCATAACGAGCTTCTTCTTCTCCAAGGTCCTTAGGCGTCCATTGAAGCCATCCTTCACCAAAACTTCTTGGGTTAGTAAATTTTAACTCGTTTCTTCATTTTTCATCTATATCTAATGAATTCCTAAGCCTAAAACATGCAAATTAGAGTAGAAAATTTGGAATTTGGGGTATAGTTAGGCCATTTTTGGATTTTCTTGATTTAGACCTCGTTTGGGGATCGAATTTGAAAATAAATTATATATTCGGGCTCGTGGGTGAATGGGTGACATGGTTTTGGTCCGAGCCCCGTGTTTGGACCAAGCGGGCCTGGGGTCGAATTTTGTTATTTTTGGAAGAATGCATGGAAATGGGTAATTAGGCTATGTAATTGAATCATTGAATCCTTATTGATAAACTTAAGTTGATTATGTCTAGATAATACCATTCCGGAGTTGAATTCTAAAGGAAAGGCGGTGTTAAAGGGTTGATTGCTATATTTTGGACCCGAGGTAAGTGTCTTGCCTAACTTTGGTAAGGGAATAGGTATTGTATGCTGTGTGCTAAGTGTTTATCATGTTCAATGCATAGGTGAGGTGACGAGTACCTATGCATTGTGTGTCAGGCATTCCTCTAAGTCTATTTTCGATAAAAACCTTATTATTACTTCCACGTTCGTTATAATATGCAATTGTCTCTACTTGGAAGTTGATTAATGTTGAAACCTCTGGTTGATGAACTCATGATGTATTGGTCCGATTGAGAACCCAATTGTAAAGGGTAGATTTGAAATGATTGGTTATAGCTGAGACCCTTGTCGGGCAATCGTTACGATATTGACTGATACTTTCCTCTTGCCGGGTGATTTTGAATTGTATTTCCACTATGTTGTATTCCTTGCCATCTATATTGTCATTGTTTTGGTAAGGAAGAGTGTAAAAGCACGAAGGGTGATGCCGTGCCATATTTTATATTATTATGCACGAGGGAACATTCCGTGCCATGTTTATATTGTTTATGCACGAGGGGACACTCTGTGCCATATTTTATATTTTTTATGCACGAGGGGACATTCCGTGCCATGTTTATATTGTTTATGCATGAGGGGACATTCCGTGCCATATTTTATATTGTTTATGCATGAGGGGACATTCCGTGCCATGTTTATATTATTTATGCCCGAGGGGACATTCCGTGCCATATTTTATATTATTATGCACGAGGTGACATGCCGTGCCATATCTTTCACTATTTAATCTGTGTTGTCAATTCCCATTATTATTTTCAGATATTTTAGACTATTGTTTTTGTTTCCGTCATTTCAGTTTTTGCTATCTCTTGCCCCCAGCATGTTCTTCCCCGTAATTATATTCTTGTTTAGTTTCTGCTATACTATTGAACTGCACAGGTACATCTTGTTGTCGTGTCCTAGCCTCGTCACTATTTCGCCGAGGTTAGGCTCGGCACTTACTCAGTACATGGGGTTGGTTGTACTGATGCTACACCTTCACTTCTTTATGTTGTGCAGATTACACAGCCGAACCCAGTGGACATCATTATTGGGAGTGTCTTTCAGCTCATCCTAGAGGCTTCAAGGTATACCCGCTGGCGTTCGTGGGCCTTGGCGTCTCTCCCATCCCTAGTTCTTCGTTTATGTCTTGCTTTCCTCTAGTTTTCAGAGACAGTCATGTATTTCCTTTCAGACTTTGTATTTAGCACTCTTATAGACAGTCCGTGAGTTTGTGACTCCAGGTTTTGGGAAATTAATGCGTCGTTGTATTATGTTGTCGTTACTTAGTTTTGAAACCATATTTATTTCCGCTGTTAAGTTGTGAACTATTTTAGTTTATTCTGCTAAATTGACGTTATTATGCTAGCTTAACTGTACACGTTGGCTTGTCTAGGGGGTTCAACATTAGACGCCATCACCGTCCGATGGTGGGATTTCGGGGCGTGACAAAGTATCACCCGCCTACTTCCAGATGATGGGCTTCAGAGGATGCCCATAGTTCCCATGCATGCCAGAATTTTCGTGCAACTCATATGATCTCGAATATTACTTTTGGTTTCATTTCCCGCTCATTATACATGATAGGTACCAATTTCTTATGGAGTGCATACAATGTTCTAGTGAGACTGGTGTTACAAGACCATTTCTTCTTCAAGCTACTATGCTTATATTGAAGCCTTCTTCCTTATTTCCTTAGCTAATCTTTTGTCGTAGTACTTGGGGACACCCTCTGACTCTTGTCCCAGACAGAATTTTTTTTAATGTCCTTCCTCACCTATAATTATTCTTAGTTACTTACCTCCAGGCTCATGTGCTCGTAGGGTTGCTTCTGAACTGAAGTTTTGTCTGTCTTCCCAGAAATCTCTTTTATTTCTGTAACATTCATACGGTACCTTTAACTATCCCTACTCCTATATGTATATTTCTCAAGGGTCACGATGTCATATCTGCGAGACTTAATTCCCTATGTTGGGGTTCACTACGTTTGTCTTGCATGATCTATTGATTTATCTGTAACCTCTTGTCTAGCCATAACTAGACTTTTCCTGAATCAACTACTAACAACTCGTTGGTCCATTCTCAAATCTATATTCTGCGTAATCTCGCTTGGTTTATTTCCGTTGTCTTAACTTACCTCTCGCACTAGCTTCTTATGTATCAAGTGTTCATTCACACTTATGTATCAATAACATTCCGGGGGAAACCCTTACTGCCTCTACCTGTCGTTGCGCTTGCATAATGTTCTGGAGTCGTAACATATCTATAGGATTTGAATAAGTTCAATCTCATCCCTTTCTCATTATTATCGCATTCTTCCTTTACAATTCCATAGTTACTAGAACCATTGAACTCTGATTTAATGCCACAACACACCATATTCCCCCTTTTAGGGGAGTACTACGATTTGTGCTACAACGAACCTATTGGAGTTTTACCTTTTCATCATTTTGGTATCTTTTCACATCATCGATGACCCTTACTCGCCTTGCAATAATCCTTTTGTACCAAGGATAACGAAATGCCTTACTCACGAGGGTAACACCTACTGTCACTTACACACATAGTCCCTTAAGCTTAACTTTGATCACATTGATTGCTTTAGGGAAGCGTCTTCCTGAATGAAATTTAAAGGTTATTCTTTCGTTGTCCATTCTATTATCGTCAGACGTGATCTCGGAAATTCTCATGATGCCGACTATTATCAAATCATTCAGTACCTAATTCATGTTTAGTTTATCTTGTTCACCAGCCCATACTGATTTCTATTACACTGGAGTCTAACTTTTCCTTCTGGTTATCATGTTGGAGACCCAAACTTATTTCTCAAGATGAGGATATGACTTTATGGCCTATACTCTTTTGTTGTCTCAAGGCCTTTCACCTCTCATCTTTTCCTTCACTTGATTATTGACTCTATAATACCGTCATTTGTTTTTATCTACCAGTATCATCCATGTATCACATCTTACTCATAATACTTCATTAACTCTTTTCTTTTTTCCCTGCTAATATTTATGTTTATCACTTTATTCTGAAAACCTCAACAAGACATTCTTTTGCTTTTATATTCCCTCGCTCCATCCACTGGCTCTTTGGGTTGTCTAACATTCTCTCTCTACTAGGGACGGAAGCTATACTAAGGTAATATCTATCCCCTCCAGGATTCCAGTTCCTATCCTTGTAAAAATAATTTTTTGAACATTCTAGTATTTATATCTAGTTGTATTATTCTAGAGTGCACCATCTGGGTGTCTCACAAGGAGATCTATTAGCACATTTGTAATATCCTTCGAAAATGTTAACTAACGCAAACAATCCATTCACCATTTTGGGTTACTCTAACTCCAGCAGAATCCTGATATTCCGTCCTTTTCTTAAACTACATTTGTTAGCCCTCATAGGGCATAACTGAGATGGGTATGGACGATTGTACATACATCTGTTACTATTGAAGGTAACTCAAAATGCTTATATTTCTCTGCCTGAATTGTAAATACTGATAATCTTCATTAGCTGGGTGCCTCGTACCCTTATTCACCTTGCTTTTTTTACTTGTTGAAACTTGTATCTACCTTCTGAGTCTCTTATTTCTTTTCACCATATGGTGGAATAAATTGGATATTCTTTCCTTAAAGCTCCTTATCAAGAAGCTTACACGTCTTAGTACAGACATGATCTGCTGAAGATCTCACATTTACTCATCATAAGCATGATGCAAAATCGAGTTCCTCTTACTCAACTCTTCCACAACCACATTCAATTTCTTACCAACTGTCTTTCTAGATGTAGGTATCGTTGTATTACAAATAGAATAGAATTTAGGAATTTGAATTCCTACAACTGAGCTCTACTGCACGATCTAGAGTAAGAATAAAGAGTGACAATCCTAAATGCCATGTAGTCTCCTTCTTATAAATGTGGTGCACAACACACCCATAAACAAGACTCTACTAGATATGTTCTTGCCTTTCTCTATTTTAAACCCTCATATTCTATACTTTTTTGAGTCCGCATATGTTTGCATTATTCGTGTTTTCGATACGATTTTGTATCAGATGGAAAGCCCGCCACAAAGCGACAACAACAATCAGTCCTCAACACAAGAAAAAAACATCCCACACCACAGGTGCAATATCACCACAAATCGTCAGATCTCAACTGATATAACTGATCAACATCGTGTACAAATAAGTAGGAGGAAACTTGTCACGACCCAATTATCACCATAGGCCGTGATGGCGCAAAATGTCGTCGTTAGGCAAGAAAATAATTAATCTATAAGTCAATCAATAGTCCATAACATATTTTAGTACAAGTGATGAAATAAGTAAGCGAAATTTCTCTGTTTATATAGAAAAGTACTGATATTATCTTAAATTTCGAAAGTGGTTGAATATAAATCCGAATATCATAACACAAATGCAACCAAGAACAGAAATCTAAATCCCCAAAATCCGGTGTCACAAATTCATGAGCATCTACTAGAATGTACAATACTACTACAACAACTGTTTGGAATAGAAAATAGATAGAATACAGTAAATGAATAGGACAGGGGACTCTGTGTGCTAGGAATTGTAACATATATGGAAGATCACCACAAAGTCTCCTCGCGCCTACGTGCCAGTATGACCACCAAATGTACCTGTCTCGGTACATGCACAGTTAGTGCGGAAGTGTAGTATTAGTACGTAAATACGCGCGTACCCAGTAAGTATCTAGTCTAACCTCAAAGACGTAGTGGTGACAGATTAATATTGATACTTATTAGTGGTTCAATAATAATGTACATAGAAGTAGACAGGTACGAAAACAACAAGCAGCAACGGAACAAATGAATATAAATAACATGATTCTCAACGTAAGAATAATTACAAAATCATCAAATAATATAAATTGCCTCAAAGAAAACAAATATAACCAATATCAAATACAATGTTAATTCCCAAGTCGGGAAAACACATATGTACGCTGACTCCTATCGAATATTACGCACGATTATACAGAAGCGAACGGCCCGACCCCATAAGATACATCTCATAATACTGCCAAGGAGAAGGCCTGATCCCGTAATGGTACTACTGAGGCATTCAGACCAATACTATTATAGTACTGTTGAGGTGTTCGGTGTGATCCCATAATAGTACTGTTGAGTTATTCAGCCCGATCCTATAAGAATGATGAAACTTTTGACGGGCCATTAGCCCAAGTCACGATGTGTGACTTATGAACTCAATAAACTTTTGGACAAATATGTATAACGCGAGGGAAATCCGTAAGAGAAAGTATAATTTTCGCGGCTAATCAAGTAATGCGTCCATTCTCTAAAATAGCAATGTTCGATACTCTATGCAAGTCTAGCCTTAGGCAAAAACATAAATTAAAGCATTTAAACAGGTAAGAATAACTCAAGTAATACAATTAAAGCATGGTGTAACGTTATGTCTAAGCGAACATAATCAAGAATCAAACATATGCACGGACACTTGTCACCTCATACGTACGTAGCTCCCATAACACATAGCACATAACAAATATAACACCTATGGGTAAATTCCCTCATACAAGGTTAGACAGAAGACTTAACTTGCTCTAAAATCCAATAATAACGCCTCTCTAACAAATAAAACCAAAGCCAAACGATCTGAAATTAGCCAAAGGACGTGCAAACCAATCAAAATATATTCAAAAACTTGTAATTTAACAATTAGAAACAAATACTCAACTCTAGACGAAAAGTCAACAAAGTCAACCCCTAGGCCCACACTCCAGGATTCCAAAAATTCTTGAAAATAAATATTTCTCATACCACCACGAATTCAAATATATAATATAATCCAAAATTCATGCCCAACTTTGTGGTCAAATCCTACTTTTACCAAATTCTACATTTCCAACCAAAAATTCCAAAATGGCGAACAATCTCTACCAATTTCCATGTGAAATTCCATATATAATTCATGTATTTAGCTCACAATAAATTGGAATAACTTACCTTATGATAGATGGTGAAAATGGTATTCAAGAATCTTCCAAAATCGCCCTACTTGTTCTCCAAGAACTTAAAAAGTGAAGAAATGAATTCAAAATCCTGAAATTAGATATTTAATACCCCTGTCACACTTTCTTCTTTGCGATTGCAGTCACAAGCTATGTGATCGCGATTAACCCACAGCGAACGCGAGCTCCCCTTGGCGAACGCGAAAGCCAATGATCCCTCCCCCCTCCTCCCCCCCC